>OX453322.1:12455802-12681428 GCA_949710035.1 Crambus lathoniellus
ATGGTTGGTTATCGTGGTAGGTAGTATTATTTTGTATGACAACCAGAGCAGAGCGCCTCTTTCGGTCGTTTCATCATGTCAGCCTAACGACGCCCACTGCTGGGCATAGGCCTCCCCCAAGGATCTCCACAACGATCGGTCCTGCGCTGCCCGCATCCAGCAGCTTCCCGCGACCTTTACCAGATCGTCGGTCTATCTTGTAGGAGGCCTGCCCACGGAACGTCGTCCGGTACGCGGCTGCCATTCGAGAACCTTTTCGCCCCAACGGACATCGGTTCTCCGCGCTATGTGTCCCGCCCACTGCCACTTCAATGATGCGATGCAATCCTTCGAGCGATGCCGGTTGTTTTATTTGCTTTGCTTTAGTTGCGGATCTCATCATTTCTGATTCGATCGAGCAGGGAAACCCCAAGCATCGCTTTCTCCATTGCTCGCTGGGTGACTTTGAGCCTTCGGTCTTTATTTTATTAAACACACATTTACATACGGGAAAGTTCCTAATTCAATTCAATAGTGTAGTCAGCGTTTACAAATACTTGCCTATTTACTATATTAGTTCAATTCACTTAAAAATAATAAATTCTTATCTTACTTATATTTTTATTTTATATCTAGTTTGAAACATTCTGTACAATAGATATTATTCAGTACTAGCGGCCGCCCGCGGTTTCACCCGCGTGGCTCCCGTTCCCGTGGGAATATCGGGATAAAAAGTATCCTTAGTTACTCCTTATTACATTAGCCACATGCCAGTGAAAGTCCCGTCAAAATCGGTCCAGCCGTTTCAGAGATTAGCCGGAACAAACAGACACACAGACAGACAGACAAACAAAAATTGTAAAAAATGTTATTTTGGCATATGTATCGTATTAATCACTAGCGGCCGCCCGCGGTTTCTCCCGCGTGGTTCCCGTTCCCGTGGGAATATCGGGATAAAAAGTACATATAAACCATCCTCTTGAATCACTCTATCTATTTAAAAAAAACGCATCAAAATCCGTTGCGTAGTTTCAAAGATTTAAGCATACAAAGGGACATAGGGACAGAGAAAGCGACTTTGTTTTATACTATGTAGTGAAGTGATATGCATGTAGTAAGAAGCGGTTATTTTAATATTTTTCAAACAGACACTTCAATTTTATTTATTTGTATAGAGTATAGATGTATAGAGTATAGATTAGAATAAGAAGAACAAAGTTTACGCAAAAAATTACGTGAAAATATTGTTGTTAAGTATAGTTAAAACAATGCCAAACTTTTCACGTTCAAATTTTTTTGTCATGTTTTGTGAAACGCTGTCGAAAGTTTAATTTGAAAATATTTTCATAAATATGCAATCACACTTTTGTATAGTCGACAATGAAAAATACCTATCAGTTTAATTATAGCTCATCGGTATTTGTTAAGCTTTGACGATATTTTGGTTTAAATATTTCCAAACTACTATATTTAATCAACTAGTGGCTTCCCGCGGTTCAATCTACGCGGTAACAGTTCCCGTAGGAATATCGGGATAAAATATATTCTACGTCACTCGGGAAGAATGTAGCTTTCTAATGGTGAAAGAATTTATAAAATCGGTTCAGTAGTTTTCAAGTTTAACCATTAAGGTGTATCGATGAGCTCAGTGGCGCCGCCAATGGAAATAAATCAATTGCATTTTATTAAAGGCTTGGATTAAAAGTTTCGGTTATTTCGCGCAAATAGAAGAGCAAAATGCAAATTTTAATTGTTTTTTCATAGCCTCAAATATGAGCACCAAGTTATAGATCTCGATATTGCCTAATGTGGCCACTTTTGGCACTATTGAGATTCACGACTTATTGCGTAAGTTTGAGTTCTCAAAAGTATATTTATAAAATGCATTCCACTCTTTCACCTGCGCGAAATAACCGAAACTTTTAATCCAAGCCTTTAATAAAATGCAATTGATTTATTTCCATTGGCGGCGCCACTGAGCTCATCGATACACCTTAAGTACAAATGTTCTATTTCTATTTCTATTTCTAAACAAACAAGCAGAAAATCAATCTTCCCCAAAGGGGGAAGCCTGAGAAAGCTCAGGCTGACCTCGTTATACCTACATCTGACGTCAGATGATGTAAAGATGGCATGAAAGAGAGTAGAGGAAGTACGAGAGATGCTACAGTCTAAGGACTGTACCCTTAGGTACAGTCCTTAGACTGTATTATTTAAAATCAAATTTCAAATCAATCCAATCAAAAAATAATTATAATCAACTAGATTTCCGCCCGCGGCTTCGCCCGCGTGCACTACATGACGTTATCCCGCGGGAATGTGATATTTTTCCGGGATAAAAAGTAGCCTATGTTCCTCTCCAGGCTACACAGTATTTGTGTCCCAAATTTCAGCCAAATCCGTTCAGCCGTTTTGGCGTGATTGAGTAACAAACATCCAAACATCCAAACATCTAAACTTTCACATTTATAATATTAGTAGGATTTATTTTGTTTTATTGAGGCGTTGTATTGTTTTGGAAATTTCTTTTTTTGCACACCATACTGAAGTGAAGTTAGTTTGACAGCACTTTGACAGCTTGACGTCACAAGCACATGGTGGTGTCCCTATGGTGTCCCTATCCTATTAGCATTGTATCGTTTAATAACGCAGCTTGTCTGTCCAATGCATGTCCAATATTTATGTGGGAATTTAGCAACCCTAGTTGTATTTGCATAATAATTAATTATAATTTTGATTGATTATCATCGAAATCGGTGACCTTTTTTTCAAACTACGGGTAAACGAAGTTGCCCTTAGTACTATTGATAAAACCACGGGCAATTTGGTTTGCCCGTGTTTCGAATCGGTCCGATTGATAGAACCAGAGGCAAAAAAATGCCCATGGATCGACCAGTAGAACTACGGGCAATTTGATTTGCCCGTGGTCCGATTGATAGAACCACAGGCAAAAAAAAAGTGCCAATGGATCGACCAGTAGAACTCGGAGATCGGACCACGGGCAACAAACGCGTGAATCAGCATGCAGGTCTGATCAAGGCTAAGTGCTACCAGTTGTAGATAAAGAAATAAATATACGCTATAAATATATACGACATAAAGAAGAAAAATATAAGTATTTTTTCTTCACAGCGTTTTCCCTTATATAAAAATCCTTCGCACCTCCACGTCGGCTCATAAGGCTAGTTTTATTTGACGCGACGCGCGTCGAGATCTTATTGCGCCCTCGGTCGGAAGGGTTCTCGCCCTAATGAATTAATGTCCGACGGGGCTTGGATGGCCCTTTATTCTATTGCTGTATGGAACTCATTTGTTATGTAGAACTATAACGGCTGCTAGCGACTTTGCCTTTAACTACAGTACAGTGCCACGAGCTTTTCTGTTCCGGTGGCCAAAATGTGAAACTGTTTTGCTATCAAGTTGTTTTCCAACCATAGCGCTGCTGGCGTATGAAGGTCTTAAAAGTCAGGGGCGGTTGAATTGGAAAAAAATAAGAAAATGTAGGTACATAGCGCCGCTGTCACCGGAACAGAAAAGATTGTGGCATTGTACTCAGAGATTTCATTTGATGCCAAGTCAATATCTAATCTTTAACGCACTTTGTGGAGCCGGGGCAGGTATCCTATTTCTTCCGTCGGGTTACCAGACGCACAGCAGGTTGCCATCCCTACTGGGTTGCCATTCCAAACTTACGCACAGCCCCCCTAGACAAGTGGCTTTTTATAAGCGAATTCGTCAGTCGAATAGAAAGAATGTATGGGATTGACATAGCGATTGAAATGTCACGTGACAACGAATGTCAATCCCATACATTTTCTTTCTATTCGACTGGCAAATTCGCTAATAGAAAGCCACTTGTCTAGGGGGGCTGAGCACTTTAAGTTCTTTTTTATTCTTGTTACTAATCTTTTTCGACGACCGATTTGGTGCAGGGGTAAACTATCTGCCTTCTGCGCCAAAGGTCTCGGGTTCGATTCCCGAACAAGTCAAATATTTGTGTGCATGAACATGTCTATTTGTCTTGGTCTGGGTGTTTTCTATGTATATTAAGTATGTATTTACAAACAAAAGGTATTTAAGTAGGTATATATTTATCCGTTATCAAGTTCACGTAGACACAGTTTCTTAAGAAATTAACTACGGGCTTAGATAATTGGTGTGACTGTAAGAGAATATTTATATATTTTATTTATATTTGCCCATCCATCCATCTTAGACCTAATCTTTCCCCTTGGGACAGATAGAGGTCAAGAGTACGCCCATTGAGAATACTGAAAATGTAGTATTAGAAAAATCGACCCGACTCACAACTAGCTCCAATGGAACTCGAACTCACGACCTTTCACAGTCCGGGCGAATGCTCTAACCATTGAGCTACGGAGTCTTATCCATCTTATCTATAACTGCCGAAACACAACAATACTGGAAACATAGCTGCTAAGGCGTGAGAAAAATGGAAAATATGGTGGTAGCTATTTAGCCAGACGGACTTTGAACAAGTCCTATCACCAACCAAAATTTAAACGTAACCAACCAACGTAAGTACTTTGAAGTCGGGCGGGTTTTAACAAAAACAACAAAAAATTCTACATGTTTCACGCCCGACTTCAAAGTACTTACGTTATTTATTTGGTGAGGAATTATTTCTTACTTTTTTGATGTGGTTTTTTTGTAGGCGGTTTTATTTTTACATACAAATAATTTTTATTTCACTATTTTTAGGGCATCGTGCAGGCAATTTAAGTGTTTTCTGGTAAATAGGTATGTGATCAAACTGAAAACCTCCTTTTTCGAAGTCGGTTAAAATACCTTTAGGTATCCCCTATTTAACAAAACAAGAATCATCTAAATCGGTTTATAAACAAAGGAGTTATGCCTAAAGATACGTATTAAATTCACATAAAGTGGTGACGAAAACGACAGTATTTTAAAAGATTTCCTGAAAACTACTGAACCGATTTCAAAATTTCAAAAAATGGGACCTACTTGGGAACCAACCTGATGTAATAACGTTTGAACCATTTCAAGAGTACTTTGAAGTCGGGCGGGTTTTAACAAAAACAACAAAACATTGTACATGTTTCACGCCCGACTTCAAAGTACTTACGTTATTTATTTGGTGAGGAATTATTTCTTACTTTTTTGATGTGGTTTTTTAGAAGGCAGTTTTATTTTTTTATAAAAATAATTTTTTGATTGAGAAGTCAGTTAAAAATTAATGAAACAATTTCAGCGAAGTCGTTAGCTGCTGATCAAGATGTGTTGTTGGAACTTCGTTTGAAATGTAAATTTCTCAATTTTTCAGCAAAACATGAAAAGGAAACGTTATTAAAGTGGCTCGACTGCAAGGGCGTGTCCCGGTAGGTGAAACCGCGCCGCAATGAAAATAGTTTCCATTCTACGAGTAGGGTGACCAAACTTAATTGAGAACAAGATTTTTTTCAAAACGAAAGGCTATTTTCTTTTGGCCTTTTTCTGTTTTCTTACGTAAAAAGCGTTATCTAAAACGATATTTATTAATTTGTGAGACAGTGATTCGTATTTCGAACACCACATTTTGAAATGCTGAATATTTAGCTATTTATCAGAAAAGTCACGTGAAAAATGTCTCAACGAGTAGGTATGAACTATTGAATGGTTGGCGACTTTCAAGAGGTGCTCAAAACCTTCTTGAGATTATTATATATCCGCGAAATGAGTATGATTTTAGTTAATTTTTTTATATTTCTGTACTTTATGATTGATGGATATAATCTATCACAAGTTAGTGACACTTTTATCGAACTTCTCTCATAAGAGCCTCACAGTTGCAACCTGAAAAGAAACAACATGTTTCACACTTGCTTTAGTTAGATATGCCATAAGGCCAGCAGTGAGAGCAACTGAAACAACACGTCAAAATATTTAAGAAACTTTTATGTTTTCGCTGTTATTCAAACACACAAAAGAAGCATGCTTTCAAATATTTGTCATTAAATAGAGTGAGGGCAAAGTCTAGCGTATAGAGGTGGTAAAATCAAGATTTTGAGGCTGTGAACCGTTTGTTGAGCTACCTGAAATATGGATAGACACAATACTTGTAAATACCGTGAGTAAGACCGTTTTAGTAAGAAGATAACAAGATTTTAGTTATACAATCACATAGAACAGCGATACGGGATTTAACAAAGCTAAATCTAAGCGTGAGCTTGGGGATGCATGGGGGAAGGACATGATAATATAACGAAGGGTGTTTTAGACAATTGAAAAAAAGGTTACGTCTTGTCAGGTTCAATTATTATGTAAAACTAAACTAACATTTCAATCTATAAATCGTTTAATCTGTGTATTTTTACGTCTGGCAACTGACAGTGACAGGCGAGGTCTCGATGGTTTTTTCCGGAAGCGAGAGACGTTTGTGACAATTGATGTTATGATGCAAAATGTTAAGATAAGTCCTATTTGTTTTGATAATTAGCGCATAAGATACTCAGTGTGCAAATAAACAATTGTTTATCATAATTCGTTATTTACTACAGTCTAACAAATATTTATTTTATTTCTTTATTTCTTTATTTCTTTATTTCTTTATTTCTTTATTTCTTTATTTCTTTATTTCTTTATTTCTTTATTTCTTTATTTCTTTATTTCTTTATTTCTTTATTTCTTTATTTCTTTATTTCTTTATTTCTTTATTTCTTTATTTCTTTATTTCTTTATTTCTTTATTTCTTTATTTCTTTATTTCTTTATTTCTTTATTTCTTTATTTCTTTATTTCTTTATTTCTTTATTTCTTTATTTCTTTATTTCTTTATTTCTTTATTTCTTTATTTCTTTATTTCTTTATTTCTTTATTTCTTTATTTCTTTATTTCTTTATTTCTTTATTTCTTTATTTCTTTATTTCTTTATTTCTTTATTTCTTTATTTCTTTATTTCTTTATTTCTTTATTTATTTTTTTCTTTATTTCTTTATTTCTTTATTTCTTTATTTCTTTATTTCTTTATTTCTTTATTTCTTTATTTCTTTATTTCTTTATTTCTTTATTTCTTTATTTCTTTATTTCTTTATTTCTTTATTTCTTTATTTCTTTATTTCTTTATTTCTTTATTTCTTTATTTCTTTATTTCTTTATTTCTTTATTTCTTTATTTCTTTATTTCTTTATTTCTTTATTTCTTTATTTCTTTATTTCTTTATTTCTTTATTTCTTTATTTCTTTATTTCTTTATTTCTTTATTTCTTTATTTCTTTATTTCTTTATTTCTTTATTTCTTTATTTCTTTATTTCTTTATTTCTTTATTTCTTTATTTCTTTATTTCTTTATTTCTTTATTTCTTTATTTCTTTATTTCTTTATTTCTTTATTTCTTTATTTCTTTATTTCTTTATTTCTTTATTTCTTTATTTCTTTATTTCTTTATTTCTTTATTTCTTTATTTCTTTATTTCTTTATTTCTTTATTTCTTTAACATTTACATTGTAACTTACAGCTAGGTTGCCAAAACATTACAAAATATAATATGATTTTGTGTTATTTACTAGTCTAACAAATATTTATTAATAGCATGGTCACCCTACCCACTTCAGGAAATGAACCGAATTTCAGTGCCACTAAACTACATAGCGAATTCCGTTTAAGTCAATAATCTTAGTGATAAAACGTGGCATTTTTCTCAAATACTCGTAGAAATATTAAGCGCTGCTAATAAGAAAAGTAAAATGCATTTTCTGTATAATTGAGTTGTGACGTGAATAACTAAGTTTATGTGGGCAGTTCGCGCACAAATATAAATTATGCTTAAGTAGGTAGGTATACTAGTTTTCCACTCGCAGCTTTGTTCACTTGAGCAAGTCGATGTTTTTCCGAGGGAACCAGATTTTTCCGGGGTTAATAAAATACAAATACAAATATTTTATTTGCCATAAATAGGGTAGGTACATAATACATAAAGTAGCCTATATGCTATTTTAGACCATATTAGTTCATCCATACCCGTTCAGCCGTTTCGCCCGTGATAGAGTAACGAACATCTAAACTTTCGCATTTATAATATTAGTAAGATTTATCCATGTTTCGACATTTTCAGGAACTCTGTCAACCTCAAAGTAATAATTGAGGATCTCATATTTTATTATGGGTAAGTATTGTTTTGTACTTGTGTGCAGGAACTAACTATTGTATTCGGTTTTGTTGGTGGTAAGACTTGTTCTTAGTCCGCCTGGCTTGGTACCATAACAATGATGTTTTCAGCATTATTGTGTTCCGGCAGTTAGAGATAAGATAGCCAGTTCTTCAGTGATTGAGAATGCCGGGATTACTTCGCTCCCACCTTCAGCCTTATCACCACTTAACATCAAGTGTGATGAAGGCTAAAGTGCCCCGGTAACGATCAATCGCAATTGAGAATGTTTACGTCATTGACGGACCAAATGATCGTCTACAGAGGCAATTGAAGCGATTGTCATTCGAAACTACGTGATTGATGCGAATGAATTCCGACAAAAAGACTCTCTATACAAAATATCCAGATAAGTTGCTAAATTTGTATAAAAAGACCATTTTTTTTTATTTCCGACAAAAAATTCTTGCTGTACGTTGTTCAGCATGATGGTCTGAAGCCATGGTTAAAGTTTTTGCTAACATCCTGTATACCTAAACTACCAAAACACTTTTTTGTCCACCATAAAATAACCCGCAAGCAACGAAAAATATTATAAACGGATCATAATAAACGCGTATAAGTACCTTTATCATCACGAAAATCTTATCAAATATTGCTCAGTTTTTCCACATAGCAATTAATGTTCAGGAAATCATTCCCACAGGAAAAGATCGTATCTTAATGACCGCAACCATGCAACCAGGCAATTTATTACCTAAAAAACAATTCGCTGTACTGTACTTATATTTTAGTTAGAGTAAGCTCATAATAACTGTTTTTCGAGGAATCTGTGGTGCAGTGGTTAGCTCTCTCGGTCTGCGATCGTTGAAGTTAAGCAACTTTCTCAATGGTCGGTCACGGGATGGGTGACCAAATTTTATTATCTCTGGCTTCTCCGTGCTTCGGAAGGCACGTTAAGCCGTTGGTCCCGGCTGCGTTTGCAGTCGTTAATACCCACCAATCCGCATTGAGGGTCATGGCCCATTCTTCTTATCCATCCATAAGGAAGACCAGTGCCCCAGCAGTGGGGACTTATAATGACTGATGATGATAAACGGTTTTATATAGACTTGGAATTCACATTTCTGCACTTACACAAAGCTCGGTATGCAACTTACGAAACTTTTCACGTCCAAACCAAATGGTTAGTTCTGAAAGTTCAGGACCTAGCTGCCAATTTAAAATAAAAAAAATAAAAATAAAATAAATAACTTCTTACAATCACACCAATTATCTAAGCCCATGTTAATTTCATTAAGAAACTGTATCATGGAAAACTTGATAACGGATAAATATATACTTAAATACTTTTTGTTTGTAAATACATACTTAATATACATAGTTAACACCCAGACCAAGACAAATAGACATGTTCATGCACACAAATATTTGTCTTGTTCGGGAATCGCACCCGAGACCTCTGGCGCAGAAGGTGGGTAGCCTACCCCTGCACCAACTCGGTCGCCAAAATTGTCTTTAAAATGTTGTGTTTTTTTAAAGACACAACGGAGTAGCACTTAGCCTTTATCACACCTGATGTTTAGTAAAGATAAGGCTGAAGGTACTTACCTACGTACCTATTACTCCCCTTGAATCTTCAACCACTGAGGAGCTAGCTATCTTAACTCTAACTAGCAGAACACAACAATGCTGAAATCATCGTTGTTATGGCGACAGATTAAGCAAAGATGGTGGTAGCTAGCCAGGCGGACTTAAAAGTCCTCCACGCCAAACCGAATCCAAAATTAAAAAAAAAAACAAAATTCAAAATTCAGTATCGTTTATTCAATTTAGGTTTGTTTAACAACACTTATGAACGTCAATGAAGCTACGCCATCGGTTCGCAAATCCTACGGCAGGAGACCTTGTAGCGAGAAGAACCGGCAAGAAACTCGCCAAGGGCTATTTTTTTCTCCCTGTTTTAACTTATACAGAGTCGTCAAATTTGAAAAATGACCTTCACATAATAGTAAGGTTACTTTCCATCACAATACAGAATACCGCTTAAAATACAACAAGTACCCCTACTGGGAATCGAATCCGGGATCTCTAGGTCTGATACCGGTAGTGTGTACTATTGGATCCGGTTGGGGCGGGTGAAGCCTTACTTCCAAATTATAAAATGGATTTATTTTAGTCATTTTCGATATGCGATTGCTACTTTCAGAGATTAACCAGACAATGTTCCTATTTGAACCATACCCAAAAGATTTGTCCAAATGAGAATGTAACAAAACAAATGTTTAAACCTTCAGCTTAAACTCTGCTTATGGTAATGTGTATTAACATTTAATTAACTGAGAAGTACAAGAACGAAGTTCACGACATCGCATCCTCATAACGGATCGTGTCTTAACGTACAACGGCTTGTACAATAGACAAAAGATGAAACTTATCATGTTCACCTTCATCACCCTTATTTTGTACCCAATAAGAGCTAATTTCGCACTGCAATTGTTCATCTTAATATATGTTGTATGTATATAGGTGGGATGTTGCTCAGAACTTTTCCTTACTTGAAAATTCTTTGTTGTGAACTTCGTCGTGTGAGGAAATGCACAATTGAGTGATACTGTCGTCTTTACAACATGGAGATTTAAATTGATATCCTACGAATATTATAAATGTGAAAGTTTAGATGTTTGGATTGGATGTTTAAAGTTTAGACGTTTGGATGTTTAGATGTTTGGATGTTTGTATGTTTGTTACTTAATCACGCCAAAACGGCTGAACGGATTTGGCTGAAATTTGGGACATAGATACTTTGTCGCCTAGTGAGGAACATAGGCTACTTTTATCCTGGAAAAATATCACATTCCCGCGGGATAACGTCGTGTAGTCCACGCGGGCGAAGCCGCGGGCGGAAAGCTAGTAACATTTATTGTGCATATATTATGTTTGATCCAACCGACATCGTTTGAAGGATTGCATCGTTGAAGTGCCAGTGGGCGCGACACATGGCGCGGAGAACCGATGGCCGTTGGGGCGGAAAGGTTCTTGAATGGCGACCGCGTACCGAATGACGTTCCGTGGGCAGGCCCCCTACAAGGTGGACCGACGATCTGGTCAAGGTCGCGAGAAACCGCTGGATGCGGGCAGCGCAGGACCGATCGTTGTGGAGATCCTTGGGGGAGGCCTATGTCCAGCAGTGGGCGACGTTCGGCTGACATGATAATGATTATGTTTGAATAGCATCATCTAAATCTACACTAATATTTTAAAGAAAGTAAGCAAGTTTTTTTCTGGGAAGTACCTAATCTCTGTAACTACGGAACCGATTATAAAAATTCCATCACGAATAGACCAGCTACATTATTATTAAAGTTAATATACTGGGTAAATTTTTAATCAGTGCACAAATTTTTAAGATGGACTCAGAATCGGTAAGTGAACAACTTTCTCCTAGAAACATAGGTCGAAATATGACAAAAATTTTTGGACTCTTCATACAAATCGGACTGATCACGTGACCGGTTTAGTATGGGAAGTCCAAAAATTTTTGTCGTATTTCGACCCATGTTTCTAGGAGAAAGTTGTTGACTTACCGATTCTGAGTTGATCCTAAAAATTTGTGTACTGGTCAAAAAATTTTCCTGTATATTATAGCATTTACTCGAGCATCATTATCTTCATCATCAGCCGTACAAGGTCCACTGCTGGGCAAAGGCCTTCCCCAAGGATCTCCACAACGATTGGTCCTGCTTGGCCCGCATCCAGCGGCTTCCCGCGACCTTGACTAGATCGTCGGTCCTCCTTTTAGGGGGCCTGCCCACGGAACGTTGTCTAGTACGCGGTCGCCATTCTAGAACCTTTCCGTTCCAACGGCCATCGGTTCTCCGCGCTATGTGTCCCGCCCCCTGCCACTTCAACGATACAATTCTTCGAGCGATGTCGGTTTGTTCTCCTGCGAATCTGAATCTCCAGCGAAATGTCTTTAATTAAACCGACCTAAGTATAAATGCCTTTGCTCTACTCATGTATAAAATGTAACACCAAAACGCTCGTTGGTTTATAAAATCATTTTGTAACAAAACATCGAACATCATGTTCGAAGCGTGGTCCGAGGAAAAAACAGCGAATGCTCCATGTTCTGATACAAGTAAATGATCTAGTTTATAAACACCTTTAAGTGACTTTGGTATTATCTCGGTTTTCCCACGGGAAGGTGCACTACAAGGGGGGAATTCCAAGGCGCAGCTATAAATGTTTTTTTTTTCACCACATAAAGGTATGATGAAGGCTAAGGATTACTCCGTTACCTATATTGCTGGATGTTAAGTGATGATAAGGCTGAAGGTGAAAGCGCGCTACTCCCGGAATCCTCAACCACTGAAGAACTGGCTATCTTATCTCTAACTGCTGGAGCACAACAATGCTGAAAACATCGTTGTTATAGAGTCAGACTTAGATAAGATGGTGGTAGCTAGACGGGCGGACTTCGAACAAGTCCTACCACCAACCAAACCGAATACAATACGTAACCCCACTGGAAATCGAACCTGGGAGCTCTTGGTCTGATATCAGTGGTGTGTAGACCACCGAAGCGGTTGAATTAGAAACAAAATCAATAATTTTTGGACACCATCACATACATTGTTCCAATATCAAAGTGTAGTAAGCTTATGCACTAGTTTTATGGAAATTGGAAACAACGACGGGTATTGATTACCACATACACCCAGACCCGAGGAAATATTGAAAAGTTCAATTTCAATATTTACCCGACCGGGGATCGAACCCGGGACCTCTAGAGATAGCGGCACCATGAAAAACCGGTACGTACACCACTCGGCTACGGAGGAGGTTGTCATGTCAAATTGTATGATGATTAAATATGTTTTTACGCCATTGCAGTAATTATTAACTTATTTACTTATTTGTACAATACCTACAGTATTTTCAACGACCCACCTAATATTGGCCTCAAAAACATTGATTGTTGATAAATATGTAATTTGTGGTTAACAAATATTACTTGGTTGCAAATGATAATAATGAATGCGAATTGCAAATATGTACTGTAAATAAATAAAGTATGTAATGTTAGCATTCATTTGTTTATTCCCACTACGCTAGTTTAATTAGTTACTGAATACATATTTTACATTGGATGGAGCATTCAAACAAAGTATTGAAAATTTAAATTTTCAGCGTATTCTCTAGAGACAATAGAAGCGAAAGGTCGCAGGTTTGATTCCTGTCGGGCTATATTTGGGTGGCCGGTAGATTTTTATGTAGAAAAAGTATACAAAGTAAACGAGCGAGTAAAACAGGGTGGAACTTCGTCTCGATATGACTAGATAGTTTCGGTACGACTAAATCTAAGATAGGCTAAATCTTAACAAAAGAATATAAATTTATAATCACTTCAAAGATTTTCACGCGAAACATTCATGTTATGCTGGGGCTTCACCTGCGTGACGCCTAACGGCGTTAAGGCAGGCATTCCCCAAAATAGGGTATTTTAAATTATGGATTACTCGAAAATCATAAGTAGGTACTTAAAACTTGGAAAAAATATATGTTATTTTACAGTTATTTATCTAGTGCTTCCGGCCGTATTTTTTCGATTGGTGATATTTTACTGTGTCAAATAAAATCCCAAACATCCGTCTAATCGTAATCTAAATATCGTATTACTTGCAGTATACTTGGTTTTAGTTAATGAAAAATATACTAAAATAATTGTCTTTGATTAGCTGAGGGATTCCGGCCGTCATAAGTGTAAATTTTTTCTTATTTAATTTTTAATTGAGTTTTAAGTGATTTTCGATTCGCGGGGCGCTCGCGAGTTCACAGTTCACTGCCGGCTGCCGCTGCGTCCGCGTGAAGTGTATCGCGCGCGGCCGAGCAAGCGTTAGCGTGCCTATTTCGGTCGGGATTCATCGCCTTAATAACGGCATGCGCGTCTTAGCGCGGTAATTGTATCAAATTAGTGCGCTAAGACCCGGCTACACCTGCGTATTATATCAATTAATGGCATTAGACGCAGTTGAAGCTCGGGCATTAGTGAAATAATATTTAAGTAAGTAGACTTTTTTTCAAATGCCAACGTTGACAAAAAAAAAACAAAAAAAAAACACAAAAAAAGCTAGTTGTGGTTGTGAGACGGGTTGATTGTTTTTAATAAGTAGGTACTTCATTCTCAGTAATAAAAATTTCATTGTAAATGCAAAAAAGTGAAAATAATTTGACAATAGTATTCATAAAATTCCTTCGGGTTTCCCCCACTAATGTTCCCGTGAGTAATGGGCCGTCAGGTGGCGCTGGCGTCGTGATCACACATTAGTCGTCGAATGTGACAAGCATAGAGTGCGGAGTGATGTATGGTTGTATGGAGATGAGGGCTCCTGGAAAGTGAAAGAGCAGGGAGGGCCTCACTGCTGTCTGTTTTATTGATTGGCTGAAAGCATTGTCGAAAAAATCGTTGAAGAGAAAATTTAAAGCGAACCACATGGCGATGAGGTCTTACACGGTAATTTTTTTATCACCCCGGATAATTTGGGGGATTGTTCTACTCATGAAAATAAACAACTTTTATTAAAGGACGAAAACTGAAATCGCAAAAAAAAATTATCAGCTGTTCCATACATTTTGATTAAAGGTACAGGGTGTTTTTCTATAAGTGCAATACCTCTTAGGTGGCGATGGTACTCATGAATATGAACAACTATTACTATGAGGCCAACTCTGCAACTTCACAAAAAAAACCAGCTGTTCCATACATTCTGGTCAGGTAGGTAACAAATTGTATGAAACAGCAGATTTTTTTTGTTGAGTTGCAGAGTTGGCCCCATAGTAAAAGTTGTTCATATTCATGAGCACAATCACCACCTAAGTGCACTTATAGAAAAACACCCTGTATATATTAGAATATTGTCGCACTATCTATGGAACAGCTGTTTTTTTTGCGATTTCAGTTTGGGTCCCATAACAAAAGTTATTTGTTTTCATGAGTTAAATATATCCTGAAATTATACGGGGAGATAAAAAACTACAAAACTACCGTGTATAGCGCGTTCGGCCTACGATCTTAGATTAGGTTTAGCAACTTTCGCAATGGTCGGTCGGGATGGGTGACCAATCCCGAGCTGCTCCTTTGGAACGCACGTCAAGCGTTGGTGCTATTGAGGCGATACTCGGAAAAAATGTGCTGAAGCGAGATAGCAATGAGAAAACGACGCGCGCGGGAGCGAGACCGATTTTGCAGGTTAGGCAAAAAAAACACAAAATCACTTCGTATTAAAAAACTACAGCGATTTAAAAAATAATGCTTCTATACGATCCTCAATATTATTGGCGTCCACTAATTAAACCAATTTCCAATAGTGTAAGTAACCCCATTTAAGAATAATCTTCACTTTTCGTATTTTTTAGAGGTCTTTTCGAAAAGAAAAAGTGTCGAGGCAAAATCATAAAATCGTGTTTTTGAAACTATCCGATTCTAGATAAAGGTATAAAGAAATATATATCTTATTACCAGATTTTTAACAACTGTAACCGTCCTATAGTTTTAAATCAAAAAGTCCATATTTTTCCGAGTAGCGCCTTAATTCCACCAACCACCAACCCGCATTTTTTATTGGTCATTTTACCACTTGCAATAAGCTTAGATTGCACCCTCAGAGGCGTAAGGTGGAATGAGGGCAAAATGACACACAGGCCCCCAGCCGAGTCCAGCAAACCTATTGAAAAATAGGGGGATGCACATTATTAACCCACGGCCTTCCGCTATCCGGGCGACTGCTCTAACCACTGAGCTACGGAGTCGTTACGAGAAGCGTCGAATTTATCCAATACTTCTTACGTTACGCGCCGTATAACCAGCGTTAATTTCATCAATGTGAAGATAAATTACCTACTACCCTCCCTCACACACGAAAGAAATGCCTTTCCAGATATTTGACAATCGCTAAAGATGAAATTATTGCTATTGCAAGTTATTTAAATTTTTACTTGTTTGCATTCAACCACCCAACCCACCCTATTCAACTTTTTAAACAAAACATTTCACTTTGGTAAATTAAAAAGGTCAACGTGACATAATTATTATTAAAAGCTTAAGGGAGATTCTTACCACCGAAATTAATAAAATCGTAGCAACTTAATATGGCTTTGCAATAAATAATGTAATAACATTGTAATAATAAGTAGAGTAAATAAATTAAGTTTCACCAAATATAGAAATTGTAATTTATTAACGTGGTATTAATTTTGTTTCGGCACAAATTGTGGTTTATTGTAGAGGTATTTTATTTAATGAAAAACTTTGTTCATTATATTTCTGTCCAATTTACTTTGGAACTTAAAAAAAAAACTGTCATATTTTGATAAAACATTTTTACATCACACAATGTTCAGGCAAAGACCTAAAAGCTTCGATCAACAACTAATTTTATTGTTGATCGAACCCTAAAAAACTGTCTTTAAAGAAAAACGAAGTTTACAACCAAATTGCAACCTCGAAAAACGTCTCGCGTCTCGTGGTGCTCGAAAAACCGCAGAATTTTCGGTCATTTTTCAGTTTTTGGCTAACAACTTCTTCATCAAGTCATCTATGACACTTCGAAAGAAGATAAAATTAGCGACAATTTGAGCGCAACAATAGCTCTGTATGTTTAACAAATCTCGAGATATAACACTTCAAAATGGGGGATTGTTGTGTGTTGTGTTTGTTTGTCCGTCTTTCACATTAAAATGGAGCAACTTATCGACGTGAATTTTGGTACGGGGATAGTTTGAGGGACTGGGGAGTGACATAGGCTACTTTTTATCCCGGATAAATATCACAAACCCCCGCGGGGAGGTTATGGTATATCGTTGATTTGACGTGCTAACAAAATTCGCATTAATTCCATGGCCGCTTCCAAAGGGAATGTAATCACTGATGTCTTACGGCCAGAATTAATAATCAATCCACAGATAGGGATAGGCACGATCAAGATTAGTTGCTATGCAACGTTTGATATTAACATAGAATGAACGACAGTTGCCTGGGTGTTGCTAGGTGTTGCCTAGCAACTAATCTGGATCATGAATATCCCTATCTGTGGATAGATTATTAATTGTGGCCGTTAGCCACTTTGGATTACTTTTAATATGTGACATTTGTGGCAGGTGTTTAAAACTTCTTTGGTGAATGAAAATCTTTATTACCAAAAATCTGTTGTTTTGGAAAATTCCCGTTATACAGGGTGTTACAGGGTGTTTCAGTTTGTATGGGGATTTGTATAGGGTTGAAGATAAAGACACCATTTTTGGTGGGTAGATACCTTTCATGGTGTACCTACGTCAGCATTAAGAAAGGGTGTAAAGGGCGTACTAAACCGATACTCCGAACAGTATGCATACTGGGAACGCAGCCTGAGAATGTCCATGAAAATCCGTGATCCGTAACAAGTCCGTGAGGTGGCGTCCAATAACCCTAATAATTTTGCGGTTACATTAATAAGGGCTCCTAACTCACGGAACCCTCAACAAACGTCAATAACCTTTCAAGGGTGTGATGTGACTACCCGCATCATGTCAAAATTCATCCTTTCCATATTTACTTCATAGAATATGCATTAGTACTGGCGACAAAGCATTTTTAGTAACATTGCGGAGCTAATCTAGACTCTATTTCGTTGTAAATAGAGAGTATTTGGTGAAAATATGTGTAAGTTACGAAGGAAAAGTGAAATTAAGCCGCTGAATTCAAATTTGCATAATTGGCTGTTCGGTAAGGGGGTGTATTTATTAGTTAGATTGTGTTTAAATTTAAATGTAAGGCAAAGGTGATATTTGATCAAATAAGGTAAAAAGATAATTATGATTCTAGAATACACTTGTTTGCAGAAAAAGTAGTCACTTGCTGTATTTTCATACAAATATGCTCACTTCACAGTTTCTATGTAGATCATCTACTCGTCCGTAGACATGGACGAGATAAATATACATACGGGCAAACGTAAGCCCTTTGCGACGGCTGCGATCTATGCGGAAAATGCAAGGAAACCTATCAACCGCTTAAATACGAGCGCCATCTAGGTTTAAGACGGGATTTTGGGCCTACGTTTTTATGTAGGCGATTAGCAGTCCTTATATTTCGTCCATGCCGTAGAGAAGTGATGGCCGCTGTTGAGATGACCGAACAACAACAGGACGCCCGGCACTCAATGTTCGGATATTGAAGCGTACGGCCCACATCTGGTGAACCTTCCAATGCCAGACTCCATCTTTGGACGGGATTTACACCCAACTCACCAATCACTTTATCAGAAAGTCTGGCTCTGATCAAACGTGGAAGGTTGGGAGTCTTTAAACAGACTCAGAACACAAGTCGGTCGCTGCTAAGAAAACATGTGCCGCTGGGGCTACTCCAGTGACGATCGGTGTGAGTGCGGTGTAACTCCACAATCTATGTCCCATCTCCTACATTGCCCGGAGTGTCCGATTAACTGCACACTCGACGACCTGTGGTCTGCTACTGAACCTGCGCGGTTCGATTAGCCGAGTTCTGGGCGGTGAAGATTTAATTTCAGTTCCTACCATCGATACGAAAGAAGGAGAAAATCTCCTCGTTATTTCTTTACTAGCCACCCTTGAGCTTTCCATCCTTATAATACCACCTAATATTTGGCCGTCGCCGGATACGACGTGGATAAGTGATGATGATGATGATGAGAACCTCAAATGAGAACAACGACCGAAACCGAAAAACATTGAATAGGTAGTTCACGTTCCATTCATACCTACTTGTAATATGAAAGTCAAACTCAACAAATGTTTAACATTTTACCAATTTTGGGAATAGGAAGAGATTTTCAAAATTGTTTCAAATGATAAATTGGAAAAACAAACATTTATCCAACACATTTGACACATAACTTATCGTAGAAATATAAACTAACAGTTTTATTTAAATGACCCATTTTTCTGCAATGGGGTTTATCAGGTATTTATTTAGCTAGACCAAAAAAAATAATATTGAAAGTTTTTTCATGTCTGTTTGGTTTTCTCGCAAAAGTTGCTGAAGGAAAATTTTCAGCTTTAGGTCAGTAGGACGTGTACTATTTATCATGTTAAAATCTATCATTTATGATACAATTAAAATAATGCTTCCACTCTGTTTAGTTTATTAATATTTCTTATTTTAAATTATAATGAACGTTATACGTCTTAACTGTAACTGGTGTATAAAGCTTTATTTTATGTTATGTCAATTTGTATATAAATAGAAAGATAGAGCCTAGATACTTTATGTAGGTACTAATAAATAAGATAAAGCTCGTAGGCCGACCCTAAAAATGTTGCCTTCAGGGCTACCAAAGAAAATTGTGAAGCGCAACCTTTTTATTTATTGTGTAATGATCAGTCGGAGAGATTGTAAATTGAGATATAAAAGACGAAGGATTGTTTGCGGCAAACATTTACCTCAGGGCAATAACGGATGAAAATAACTTAAGTAAATGGTGATCTAAAAGCAATTTGTCGCTTTGCAAGCTTCGATTTTACTGCGGGTGGTGATTATGTAATAAATATGTTTTGTGGTTGGCTCAGCCCTAAGGTTCAGCTAATGGGTACTTTTGAATGTAAACTGTGAACTAATTTTATAGATACTTACTTGATTTAAGGCGAGGATTCTCGACCGAAATAGGCACGCTAACGCTTGCTCGGCCGCGCTGGATACACTTCGCGCGGACCCAGTGGCAGCCGGCAGTGAACTGTGAACTCGCGAGCACGCGAATCGAAAATACTTAAAATTCAATTAAAAATGAAATAATAAAAAAAAAATTATGACATCCGGAATCCTTCGTAGTGGAAACAGTTATGCATCGCTCCCATATACAACGTGTTAATGAATTAACCCAAAACCTGATACACCCCAATTAAACAAAAATGCAATGATATAATTATAATATAAACTGAGTCAAAAATATTTATATTTTAAAAGTTATTCATCGATAGTTTGGTGGTGCCCAATCTATGAAATTTTAAAGTCTACGTCAGGCCGCCCCACCGCCCCCGCCGCGTGCCCCGCAGCGCTCCGCGTCCGCGTCGAGCGCTCATGCATTATAAATAACTAGCTGTGCCCGCGACTTCGTTCGCGTGGAATAGTGACTTTCGGCAGCATTTTTAATTTTTTTAGCTAATAAGGTTTTTCTTTTTTTGTGTATTTATTTTATATATTAGTTTAGCGCTATGATACATATTAACACATTAAAAAATATTTCACATAGCCTTCCGCCCGCGGTTTCGCCCGCCTGTACTACACGACGTTATCTCAAGGGAAAGTTATTTTCCCGGGATATCAATTAGTCTTTGTCACTCTCTAGCTCCTAAAATATCCACATACTAAAAAAACACGCCGATCCGTTGCTCCGTTTTGACGTGAAAGACGGATATACAAACAATACAAACAGTATGTCAAAAGAAAGAACTTATCACGCTGAACAACTTCTCTTAAGGTGGTATCTCATATAGTTTAACCTGGCTGCTAGGGTTCCACATCAGCTGGCCTAGCATGAACGGCTTTTATCATGCGATATGATATAGCACGTCATGCTGTCTTGCTTACCTACCACACTAAGGTGGTAGCGAGACAGCAAGACGTGCTATATCATATCGCGTGATATAATGATGGTAATGCTAGCCAGGCAGGTGTACCAAGTGTACCTTCAAACTTTGTACGTCAATAGAAAGTGCTCATCACGTTTAACAATTTTCCTTAAAACGGTATTTTTTTATCTCATGGTTTGGCTGGACTGCTATGGTTCCACATCAGAAATTGCGATCTTCAAAATAAATTATAGCTATTTGTTGGCAAGGACCAATAGCTGTATAACAAAAAAACTTTCATCAACATCCGTTCCGTAAACTTTTTTGCCGACGTCATCACACGAAAAAATTTATCCCCTGTTTTCACCCTCTTTAGAGTAGTTTTTTTTACAAACTTTGAATGTCGTTTTTATTTATCTAATCAAAAGCTTATAAAATAATTTTGAAGCTTCTAGCTTTAAAAATGACGTAATTTCCATACAAACTTTCATCCCCTACTTCAACCCCTTACAGCCCTTTGTTCACATAAAAAAGTAGCCTATGTCCTTTCTCAGGCTCTAGACTATCTCTGTACCAATTTTTATTCAAATCGGTTCCGTAGTTTAGGCGTGATTGTGTAGCACACAGACAGACAGATTCGCATTTTCGCATTTCACTACATAGTATAAAACAAAGTCGCTTTCTCTTTCCCTATGTCCCTTTGTATGCTTAAATCTTTGAAACTACGCAACGGATTTTGATGCGTTTTTTTTTAATAGATAGAGTGATTCAAGAGGAAGGTTTATATGTACTTTTTATCCCGATATTCCCACGGGAACGGGAACCACGCGGGTGAAACCGCGGGCGGCTGCTAGTATAATATAAGTAAGGAAAGGATTTAGACATGGGCCAATAAAAATGAAAAAATATAACATAAATGTCAATGTACTACTTAGTTGGATTATGTATTAAATTTTGCATGCTATGTAAAATTGTAGCTAAATAGGTATAAGAACTTTAATTAAAATAACACCCACATTACTGTGCTATGTAACCCTATTTAATGCAAATAAATGATTTGATTTGATTTGATTTGATTCACCTATATTGAAATATAGTGCGATCGATTCGCAATACGATTCTGAGCAAACTACTTTCTGGTTTTGGGTTACTCCATTAACACGTGTATAACCCAAAAAAAGTTATTAAGATATAGATAGATAGATAGATAAATTGTTTATTTCCATCACATACAACACACAGATGATAAATGACTTCATAGAGGAACATACAAAAAAAAAACTGAACTGTGTGCCGCATCGAGACAGAAAAAGGCAAAAACTCAGTGATACCTTTGCTTTGAGTTAAAGCAAAGCACTGATTTTCAGTTTTTGCCCAGTAAGTAGTGTGCTTCATCACATATGTTCCTTGAGTAATTCTAAGCATTTCTAGTCCGGGAGGCAATAAAAAACGTGAGGCTAGACGGGGAGGACGAGGTGCAAAGATGGCCGCCACCCGTCATCTTTAAAAAAAAACTATTGTCGTCTTGGTGGCTACTAGAGCAAGTTTGGTATATCATTTTCTACATACATTCAAATGGGAACTATTAAGCCAAAAATATGAAAGTCAGGCACAGTCACTTTTTTATCGCTTTATAATGTGTTTATGTCTGTGTTTATTCACCAAAAGCTGCTTGCACCAGACAACAGATAGCGCTAGTCATGCACTTCCAATAAAGGGGCCCAAGATTGGTCTCTATTTCCCATAAATAAAAAGTTACCCTATGGTGTGCATGTAGGTACAATTACTTACACACACAAGCGTGACTCAACCGCACAAGCGTGGCTCACCCGCGCTCGTGAGATAAAACATCTGTAACTGCACATGATTGAATAAACTACCTACTCGAATAAGCAGCACATAAGATGATAGACTACAGAATATAAAACAGAGGTTAAAGATAAGATAAAAATATTCTTTATTCACTTAGACATAATAAATATGTACTTATGAATCGTCAATATTTTCCTACCACCCATTCAAGACTTTTTTAACTGACAAGAAGAATGGGCGCAAGAAACTTGCCAGCGTTTCTTAGTTAGGTAACGACATTTACAAAAAAAAAACATATCGTTACTAATACAACAATTGCTTAGTATAAAAATACATCATATTAAACAGTGATTATGTTATGTGTTACATCATGACCATGCATTGCGGTCATTCAAATAATCGTCTACTTTATAGTATCCTTTGCTCATCAGCGACTCTTTAATGTAACATTTAAATTTATGCAATGGTAGTTCAATTATATGCTGTGGAACTTTATTAAAAAAGGCTATGCTTTTCCCCAGAAATGAGGCTCTGGATTTTTCTAGCCTAAACTTGGGAACGACAAGTTTATCTTTATTTCTTGTGTTAAAGCGATGAATATCGCTCTGCTTTACAAATGTATTATAATACTTTTTCACATAAATTATATTTTCATAGATGTAATGTCCTGCAACAGTTAAAATGTTTATTTCTTTAAATAGATCTCTTAAAGAATCTCTCGATCGGAGGTTGTAAATGGCGCGAATAGCCCTTTTTTGGAGCACGAATATACTTTGGATGTTAGCGGCTGAGCCCCACAACAAAAGGCCGTAGGACATAACACTATGAAAATAACTAAAATAGACTATTCTAGCCGTTTCAATATCGGTTAAGAGCCTTATTTTCTTAACTGCGAATGCAGCCGAAGAGCCGGTTAGAAGGAGTATGCCTCGCATCTTGTACTGAATGAAGCGTGGAATCGAAATCTAGCTAAAGTACTAGATCTCATCTCAAAGTAATAAACAAGGAATAAATTTTGATTGATTTGATTTGATTTACGATAATTGCTGACTCGGCAACAAGCAGGTACCTAGCTGCATTCTAAAGTAACATTCGCACTGACGGACGCAAAGTCAAATCCTCGATATAAAAGTACATTTAGAGCATTATTTGCATTTTACATTCACAACGCAATGACTTCTATGTAGATAAGATCAACATGCAGGGTTCTTACCATGAGCTGTTAATGACCAATACTGTTAAAGAGATGGTGCAATTTAGAACCAATAGCTCCTTAACATTTTTACCCAGGAAAGCTAAAATAAACTAGGAACAAAACAATATTTGTTTGTTTGTTTGTTTATTTATTTATTTACCTAGAATTACCATAATACAAGTACTTTTCATTATGTTTTATATCTTTCATTTCATGCCTTTATGACCCCTAATCTTATTTCCTTCCGGCAACATAGTTCGATCGCATAGTGCGATCCATCGTACAAAGAGGATTTAAAAATCCACATTGTTCGATCTCAAATTAGTTGCAATTATGTTTATGCATATTCCATTCAACTGTGACTGGTAATGGTCATTTGGTGGTGAACGCGTCAACCCCCATACAAATAAATAAACTTTTCTTGTATGGGAGCCCCTCTTAAATAAAAAAAAAAAAAAAAAAAATATTTTATTTCCCAAGAAATACAGAAATGGATTGCAGTGAGACAACCCCAGAGACTAATGAAATACTTGTGTTGGGGTGTGAAATATTAATTTTATTCTGTTTTTAGTATTTGTTGTTATTTAAATGCAACAGAAATACATCATCTGTGAAAATTTCAGCTGTCTAGCTATCACAGTTCATGAGATACAGCCTGGTGACAGACAGACAGACGGACAGCGGAGTCAGTAATATGGTCCCGTTTTTACCATTTGGCTACCTACGGAACCCGAAAAATCGAAACGTCTCACAACTAGCTCCGATGGGAAGGTTCTGTGTAAGACGAGTAGATTTTTTCTAATATTTTCACTTTCAATAAAAAATTTTGTAAAAATATTTTGTAAAGAATCAAATCACCTTTCTTAATAAAAACTTACTTATTTATAAACTAGCGGCCGCCCGCGGTTTCACCCGCGTGGTTCCCGTTCCCGTGGGAATATCGGGATAAAAAGTACATATAAATCTTCCTCTTGAATCACTCTATCTATTAAAAAAAACGCATCAAAATCCGTTGCGTAGTTTCAAAGATTTAAGCATACAAAGGGACATAGGGACAGAGAAAGCGACTTTGTTTTATACTATCTAGTGATTAGTTAACATAAAATAATCCGGAGAGTTGTGCAAAACTGCAATTAAGTTATAAGTATTTTAGTCCATGGAAATCGTACATTTTGCCTTGCGTTAAATGAGGTAGTTCTGTTTTTTTTGTATGTTAGTAGTGATGAGATAGTTATGACAAATCCAAGTTTTCCACCTCGAAAGCCCTCCGGATCATTGTTAAATATTTAAAAATCCAATAAATTTTCAGATTTTTTTCAGTTTTTGACAATTTTTACCACCAAGGACCTGTGTTACGGCAAAAGTTACTATGCACGCTTTAAAGTAGACTAAATTTGCAATAAAAAGAGAATAATTTGGTTCTTGTAAGTCAAATAGTTTTTAAGATGGGGCTATTTAAAAGTTTGCAAAAATTCAAAAAAGGAAGTATTACAGTTTTTTTAGTTTTCGACATTTTGACCCATAGTAGTGGGTTTATGGCAAAAGATAAATTATTAGTTATTAAAGTCCACTAAATTTCCAACAAAATGAGACCAATTAGTAATATCAACTTACACTTGATAGTTCCTGAGACAGCTGTTCAAAGTTATTGAGGTAAGTAAACAATTATGTAATAGAAGGGTTTGCAAAATGAAGTACGCCCTAAAGGAAGGAGGATCTGTGAGGTGGTGGGATCAATTACGTACATTGTATGTATAATTTTGATGGACCAGGCACGTCCTCTGAATCCACAGCACACTTTTTGGGGGCAGCTTGCTGAGGTATAATTTCTTCATCGAACTGCTCAGGACGGTAAAAATCGTCCTTTGATGGTGGGTTATCAATCAATGGTTCATCAATGTCATCACACATCAGGTCTGGTATGTTCTCGCATGATTGGCCAATGCAGTAGCTGCAAACAGCCGAACATTTGAGTTCTGCTTTCCTGCAACCACATCTGCTGGTACAACCTTACATCTTTGGTATGCTTTCAAGGTGATTAAGGTTTGCGTGTCATTAACAAGGTAGAACGGGAACATCTCCCAGATCCTTCTTCCTTTAGGTCTTACTACCTTTTGCAAAGCCTTCTATTACATAATTTTTACTTACCTACGTAAATAACTTTGAACAGCTGTGTCAGGAACTATCAAGTGTAAGTTGATATTACTAATTGGTCTCATTTTGTTGGAAATTTAATGGTCTTTAATAACTATTAATTTATCTTTTGCAATAAACCCACTACTATGGGTTAAAATGTCGAAAACTAAAAAAACTGTAATATTTCCTTTTTTGAATTTTTGCCAACTTTTGAATAGCCCCATCTTAAAAACTATTTGACTTACAAGAATCAAATTATTCTCTTTTTATTGCAAATTTAGTCTACTTTAAAGCGTGCATAGTAACTTTTGCCGTAACACAGGTCCTTGGTGGTAAAAATTGACAAAAACTGAAAATTTATTGGATTTTTAAATATTTAACAATGATCCGGAGGGCTTTCGAGGTGGAAAACTTGGATTTGTCATTACTATCTCATCACTACTAACATATAAAAAAATCAGAACTACCTCATTTAATGCAAGGCAACACCACTTATTTGGTACGATTTCCATCGCTTAAAATCGCTATTTAAAACCCTTTATTTTACAAGCTTTTTATTAACTTGCCATGTTAGTTAGTTAGTGGGGTCAAATCTTGCAAGCTTAATTTGACCCACTTCCCAGTGTCCGATGGAGCTGAAATTTTATACAGGTTTGGTTTAGATGACAATACAATAATAAAGTACAGCTAGCAAAAAAGTTTGCCATAAAAAAGATTTTTTTTACTAAAAACTTATTTACCCCCCTCTCGATGGGATTGGTAGAAATGTTTTTTGGCTATTGCGGTACCTATGCCTTATTCTAAAATCCGCCATTTTTTATATACCCATTGCCACTCGCGCTATCAAGTCGAATCAAATGACACCTCATAATCCTTCAAACCTTTAAGGTTTACGGTTCGATTCCCAGTGGGGGTACATATTGTATTCGGTTTGGTTAGTGGTAGGACTTGTTCTTAGTCCGCCTGGCTAGCTACCACCATCTTATCTAAGTCTGACGCCATAACAATTATGTTTTCAGCATTATTGTGTTCCGGCAGCTACAGATAAGATAGCCAGTTCCTCAGTGATTGAGGATTCCGGGAGTAGTGCGCTTCCACCTTCAGCCTTATTACCACCTAACATCAGGTGTGATGAAGGCTAAGTGCTACCCCGTTGTGAAAAAAAACAGGTACTCTGAAAAACCACTACTTACTTAGCTCTGCACAGCACTGCAAGTAAGTTTTAGGCGAGATACTGTTTACTTGCAGGACTGATGCTGGGGTTTTTTTACTATAGGTAGCAATTTTTCCTTTACTTCCAGAATAGCAATGTGAATGCATAAAAATAATTTTAAAACATTATGAAGTCTATAAATATCCAAATATATTTAATATCTGTTACTTTAATCACAGATTTGAATATAAGACACATTCCACATGACATCAACAATTATCTTCAATTAACGTTTGCATAATATAAACTGGTCTTAGCTTAGGCATATAATCGAACCCAGCCCCTGCCTCTCAATCAAAACGATAAGCTAACGAGATCTGCCTTTATTAACCTATGTACTCACAGGAGAATTAAATAAAAAGTCACAATGGAGGATGTAATCCCATGGGAAAGAGATATTATTATGTTCCCGGGGTAAAAAGAAGCCTACGAGGGGAGGTCAAAAAGTTCGCGGAATGGGGGGAAGTCGATTGAAGTTAAACACCAAATATTTTTTTCCTTCAAGTAGGTATACTTATTTCTTTACTAGCGGATCCTCGCGTTTCGCCTGCGTGGTACCCGTTCCCGTGGAAATATCGGGATAAAATATAGCCTATGTCACTCTGGAAGAATGTAGCTTTCTAATGGTCAAAGAATTTTCGAAATCGGTCGAGTAGTTTCGGAGCCTATTCGATGCAAACAAACAAACAATCAAATCTTTCCTCTTTATAATATTAGTATAGATTACTTACCCCAACCAAATACATTTCTGAAAGCTCATATAAATCGATTACTGATTCGAAAAAGAATTTGTAATTTGAGTGGAAATTACCGACTTCACCTTTAAGTCGCCGTATTTTTTTTCCATGCACCTGTTTTTATTGCAGAAATTGAAGTAAAACAAAGGCCGACGAAAACATTCGGATAAATCTTGATTCGTTTTTGTCTTCCCTACCGACTTACTTGCATTGCACGTTAAATAACTAAAATATTAATGACCCGATTACGTTCAAATTTGGAATATATTCTCGTGATGAGGTGCTCAATCAATACCTACCTGGACAAATGAACCTACCTCCTCCATCCCTCCCATTCCGCGAAATTTTGGACCTCCCCTCGTATATGCTATTATAGACCATAAGCTATTTCTGTGTCAAATTTCATTCAGATCGTTCAGCCGTTTCGCCGTGATTGAGTAACAAACAGCCAAAGATTTACTTTTAAAAAATTTTGTACGGTTTGTACCTACGCTACGTGTCTTAAAAATTTGTTACCTGTTGTTGACTATCTTCATTATCACTGGGTATGCTATTATTTTGAACTATTGCCTCAATTTATTATATTATAAAATAAATATATTGGTCCTATATTGGTTGTCTCTGCGACCGTGACTGTAGATTATTCAATATCTTCTCAATTCGAATCTTATATATAACTGGGGCTTTACCGGAAGCTATGTCAAACAATGTTATAAGTAGTAATATTGTAAGCCAGATAACGCTATCCGTCCCCAGTTCTGTAAAATAGTACCTAAGTATGTAGGTACTAGAACTCGTACAATCTGATGAAACTTTTTTAAACGATAGTTTGACGAAAATAGACAATATAGTTTGAGATGAAATAATGAATAGGTATAGCATTTAATATTATTACTATAGGATCCTTAGAAGAAAAAAGCGTGAAATTAGGTAAAACGCCCAATATAGCAATGTATTATTATTGTCACAACAGCATGTAAGATTTCAAAACGATATCAAAGCCTTATTTCAATACAATATTCTGCTTTTTCCAATGTATATTTGCCTTAACGACGTCATAAATATACAACCTCCTTTCCGGTTGCCACTTTGGATTAAAGAAGGTTTAAATTACAAGAAATATGAGCAAAAAGTTTTCGCTCGCAAATCGAACGAGCCCGTTTCTTGTCAATTACCAGCCGCGTTCAACTTTAAAAAATAAAAAACAAACATGGCGTTCCGTGGCTTCCCGCCAAAACAAAATGGACGGCTGCGGTCCGTAGCGTCGAATATCAATTGAGTATTTTCGATGCTAATGTGTCGTTTTATGGATATTACGTGATGATGTTATAAACGAGTTATTTTTTCAGTCCCTATGACCTAGGAAATTGAGGCATCCCAGCGTCGCGATCTGCACGCCGTGGTAGGGATGGACCTGTCACTATCAAGTGTGGCTCGTGCCATGCTTGATAGTGTCAGGTCCTGGCAGGCGGCAATCTCCTTCTGTGAGGATGTCATCTCGCAGAAGGAGGCGTCGGAGCGGATCCGCGAGCAGGAGGCTCATGTGGACCGTCTTCGACGTAGGCGGCCGGGGCGAAGGTGGCTGCGCTTTGCGCGCCTCATTCCCCTCTAGTGGGGCGGTGCGGTCCGGGCGGGTTAGCTGGCCTTACGGCCGGTTAACTGCCGTCTGGATTGCACGGTCACCCCCGGTTGTCTTGGGAGATGGCCCCGCTTGCTCGGCCATCTCCCGCCGCGCAGGGGCCCGGAAACGGGCCAACCGTCAGGCCGCAGGGGCCCGCCCCCCCACAGTCGGTGTGCTTAAAACTGACGGCGGAGAGCAAGTAGTGAGGGGTTTAGTTGGTAGTGGTGCCTACTCTCAACCGCCCCATCTGGTCAGCCCACCCGGAGTGGGTAACCTTATGGGGAGATTGAGAAGAGGCTCTCTCCTCCTGCCCCGCCTCCTGTCGAGCTTTCGAGGTCGTCAGGGGGCGGGGCAGGGGTTAGAACCGCCCAGCCCTGACGCGAAACCTATTAGGCTTGGCGGGAGGGCTGGGCGCGGCGAGAGACAGACCTTGTCTGACTGAGTCCAACATGCCGTTAGCGGTATACGAAAAGACTGTATTTGCCCTCACTATAAACAAAAAAAAAAAGGAATAGCAAAAGCTCTGCATTAGATTGGAACGCCCGTAACTAAATATCACTATAGTTAGTATGGTTAAACATATTTCATTTGTTACTAGGTGTAGTTACCTTAATCTCACGTAATATTTTTTCACGTGTAGTGTAGGTAACATACTATCCAGTAAAGAAAATAAGAAGTCTATTAAATCCATTTAAGTAAATCTGTTTGGATTATAAGCTGGAACGAGTACAGAATGGCATATATCAATAAAAACCTAGTATTTGATGGAAATCAAAATTACTATAGGGAAAAAGTGAATAAGTAGCTTTCAGGCGGGATTCGAACCCGCGCGTCCGGGAATCCGGCCCGATGCTCTGACCAACTTATTACGGCCGCTATATGACGGCACCGCTATCCTAGGAAAGCTACCGAAAGGCTTACAAGACTCGTCGAATTTTGCTATCACTTGTTACGCTGTAGGCCAGCCTTGCTTCATCAATGTGAGGAAACCCCCTCGCATTAGAAGATTATTAGAAATAAACATTTTTACCAAATGTTTAACAATCGATTAACATGAAACAGCCATCAAATTGAGATTTTAATTTATTTTTATGCCTTCACAATGCAATTCTGTAAGTATAGGGAAAATGTCATAGTAAAAAACCACGAGCTCTATAAGTAGCTTTCAGGCGGGATTCGAACCCGCGTCTCCGGGAATCCGGTCCGATGCTCTGACCAACTAAGCTACCGAAAGGTTTACAAGACTCGTCGAATTCTGCTATCACTTATAGGGCTCGTGGTTTTTTACTATCACATTTTCCCTATATTTACAAAATTGCATTGTGAATGCATAAAAATAATTTAAAATCTCAATCAAAATTACTGTTATAAAAAGAAGCTATAAAAATATCAAGCTGTTTAAATCAACTCAATCAAAGATACGGCAATTTCTGTGCCGTTCTTTGATTCTAAATAAATAAGGGCACCTTCAAAGATAAGTTGGGTGGGTGGGTAGGTAGCATAGGTAATGTAAGAGTATGAACTATACCAAAATCTACATTTTGGTACCTGTTTTTTACTCTCGAGAGGTGTTTGCGTGTAGGGTGTGTCTGTGGTATTGTAGCTCCTAAACCAACTATTTTGATGCGGTTTTATATTCTACTGATTAATAATTTTCTCTTCTTTACCGCGTTTCTTTAATTGCTTTATCTGTCACTCTATTTATCATAGAAACATACCAAAAATACCTGTAAATGAGTTTCTTTCTAATTCCGAATAGCTATGGGTCGTACGTCGTCGTAGTAACCCCCAGTAACAAAAGCGAGAAAATTCAGAGGAAAAAAAAAAGATATCAACACGCTGAAGTGCGAAGGGAACTTTATCCAACTTGTATCGGTTTTTCTTTCAAAGGAAACTAACTCAACGTCGTCGCAGTGTGACACATGGTCGGTGGGACCGTATGATAATCAAATTGAATGGGAGATTTGACGTTTTGTATTGTTCAACCCACAGGCTGAGAGATGCTGTAATTTCTTATTATTAGACAAGTTGCCAAGTATAGGATATGGATGCAAACAATAAGGGTAGTTTACCTTATTTCCATATGTAACAAACGGCGATTAAAAAAGCGCTGTGCAGGGTATGCCTAAATGGCAGCCAACCAACGGGTGGGTTACACCTGGGGCCCGATTCTCAGACATTCGAACTTTTTCAGTGTGGTAATTCGTATGTCGAACATTTTGTTTGTGGTTTCTATTGAAAAGTTAGATCGTTTCAAACAAACTAAGCTGTACCACATGTCAACAAATTCATTTTGACAGCTAAGTTCGTATACGAACACCACAAAGTACCTTTGTATAATACGGAAAACGAACACCTAAGTATTGGTCTGTACCACTCGTTGCGTTCGACTGGTTTTCGATCGAACTTTTTCGATTGTGAAATTCTGACAATACAAAAACTGTGTTATATTTGAATTTCGAGCTTATAAAAGTGAACTTTTCTCGATTGCCTGAGAATCGGCCCCCTGAAACGCAAGTGAGTTTTTACACATTCGGCTACTGCCGTCTGTACTCGTAGAATGGCCCTTTTCGTTATTCATTGTTCCAGACGTAGTTAGGTAAGTATGCAGGTGTACGAATTTTTTTGCACGTAGCTCGTCATCTAATGTACGGTAGAATTATGTAAGAATATAATTCCACTATGTACCCACCGTATGCCTGGCGCCTGCGAATAAATGTTTTACTTACTTATTTACCAATCCATACTAATAATATAAATTTGAAAGTGTGTTTGATTGTGATTTTGATTAGCTTCATTGACGTTCATAAGTGTTGTTAAACAAACCTAAATTGAATAAACGATTTTGAATTTGAATTTGAATTTGTTTGTCCGTCTTTCACGTCAAAACGGAGCAACGGATCGACGTGATTTTTGCTATAGGGATAGTTTGGGAGCTGGAGAGTGACATAGGCTACTTTTTATCGCCGAAAACTCCAGTCTCCTCTCCGAAAAGCCAGTCTCCTATACATTTGTAAAGTGAATTGCACTTTTTTACATCACATATTTAACCGCCTCTGTGGTCGGTCTAGTGGTTCACACCACCGATTTCAGACCAAGAGGTCCCGGGTTCGATTCCCAGCGGGGGTACATATTGTATTCGGTTTGGTTGTTGGTAGGGCTTGTTCTTAGTCCGCCTGGCTAGCTACCACCGTCTTATCTATGTCTGACGCCATAACAATGATGTTTCCAGCATTATTGTGGTCCGGCAGTTAGAGATAAGATAGCCAGTTCCTCAGTGATTGAGGATTCCGGGAGTAATGCGCTTCCACCTTCAGCCTAAGGCTAAGTGCAGCCCCGTTGTAGAGAAAAAAAAAATGCACACTACGCTGCCAAGTATCCGACCTGTCACAAACGACAGTCTCGCGACAGTGTCGGGTACCATACCAGTCATCTGTAAATTTCACAATGCAAGAACGGCCTAAGAGTCTTTATCATGATGCCATTTTGTAGAGTGTATTGGAGATTCCTGGCACTGCCACTGCCTACTATAACCTCTGTTTTGAAGAAAGTTGTAAACAAAATCTACTAAAACACTTGTTTATCAATCCCCACAGCAGTGTGTCTCAATAGACATGACTGAAATAAGAAAAAACACAAGAAATACCTTGCGATACCTTACTCTTCTACAGCTACTAACCGCAGCCTTTGCGTAAGAAATAAGGCACAGAATCGCTTGGCAGTCGGTCCGGAAATAACATGGCTTGTATCAAAGGGAAAAGCAAAGGTTTGTTGTCGAAACTTTTATTGAGTTTGACAGGCCTGATGATGTGGAAATAGTCGGTTGATGACGTCTTGTAGGAGAAAAAAAATGATAGCTATTTATTTTTTTCGAATACGTTTCTGATGGGCTAATGTACAGGAAGCTTCTTTAAGTATTCTGGTTGGTGTTTTTTAAGTTAGTGGTTGTAAGAATCAGGAAAAAGGTGATATAAGTTTATAACAAGTTAAATTATCTTGTCATTTCATTCGTTTTTATCTTGATTAGGGAGGTAAGGTACCGTAGATTGGGGCTTGGATTGGATTACCGTAGATTTACTTTAGGAAAAAAATGGGGCTACTTTGATAATTTATAATGTAGGTAGTATAAAACAGTATTATTTGTAAGAACAATTTTAAATAAGTAGTTAAAAATGGGCGTACTATCGATATAGTTATATTTACGCTACCATAGGTCAGTTGATAAAAAAATTATAATTTAGACAAACAAGCGTTTTCAACAAAGTCACTCCCTCGAATAAAAGTAACCCCAGTCTATCGCTACTCGTAATTTGCGATAAAGTTCAAGTCAATATTTTATTTTGAAAGCTTCTCATGGACTAGCATTATCGAAAGTAAGTACAGTGCCACAGGCTTTTCTGTTCTGGTGACAGTCGTGACAGAGGAGCCACTTGCAATACGAAATTAGCTGTCAAAATGGACTGTCGTATGAAAACTGTTTTAATTCCAAAGATAATCACCGGAACAGAAAAGATTGGCGCACTATACAGATAGCTACCGCTAAGTCCTTCCATCATGAAATACTCTGAGGTAACTGGAGTTCTCACCCTGAATAAAAAAGTGTACCCAGCAAATTTGACATTTATGTATGTAGTGGCTGTCAGTTGTCTCATATGACCATACGTATTTTTTTAAAGTGTAGGTGAGACGGAAGACAGCCACTGTGTAATTTTTGGTGACAAAAAAGTGTTAGTACTGCACTCTCCAGTTACCTCAGTATTAAGTCGAGCTTCATGCCTTCCATGCAAAGCATTATGTTCTCTTCTTGGTATTACCAAGATGTGTGGTCATCTTATTCGCATGCGGGACTTTGTAATCTATCGTCTATGTTTTTCTATGGCAGCCGTTTATAATAATATATTCTGTAATCGCGATCCAGATTGACTGTGTAATGGCAGCTTTCTAAATCTCGATCGCGATCAATGATCACGATCAGTGATCGCGATCTGGGCTGACTGTGTAATGGCTGCCTATAAGTTAATAGTGTAAAGCCAGACTAGAAATTTAAAAAAAACCTGGCTTGAGCATAGAGTAAGATAAATATATCCACTTTTGCGTTTTCATTGTTACAAATGTCAAATTCTATAGAAAAATTAGCACACATTTCCGCAACATGACGAGGTTTTTTATTTTTCTGAGGTTCATCATGGCTTCTCATCTGTAAGTACTAATATTATAAAGCTGAAGAGTTTGTTTGCTTGAATGCGCTAATCTCAAAAACTACTGGACGGAATTGAAAAAATATTTTTGTGTTGGAAAGTCCATTTATCGAGGAAAGCTATAGGCTATATAACATCACGCTACGACCGACAGAAGCGGAGCATTAATGAGAAATTTTGCAAAAACGGGAAAAAATATTTCTTTTTAGTAGGTTTTTTCCTTTTCCTCAAATTAACGCAGGTGAAACTGCGTGGCACAGCTAGTAGATGGATAAGGAGAATGGGCTAAAACCCCGCGAAAAAATCAGCTTTTCCATACATTTTAGTTGAGTCGATGTTGTACTTTTGTATGGAACAGCTGATTCTTTTTTTGCGATTCCGTGATTGGCCCCATAGTAAAAAATTTTCGTATTGATGGACACTACCATCCCCTAAAGTCTTGGTAGTAATTAAAATTTAGAGGTGTATATACTGAGGCCCAATGCGGATTGGTGGGTATTAACGTCTGCAGATGCAGCTTAACGTGCCTACCAAAGCGTGGAGGAGCACGAGATAGTAAACTTTGGGTCACCCATCCCGTGACGGGCCATTGCAAACGACTACAATGCAGACTGACTTCGCTAACACCGCGGCACGGGCTTCACACTAATGTATAATCGACAGCACATCAAGTTAAACAGTTGAACTGCGATAACAGCTTTTATTACGTAGGGCATAAAGGCGGTCTCAAGGTCAACATGTAGGTACCTATAGTCTGATATGCCGCCGTGTGTACCTACTAGCCGTATTGAAAAGAGTACCATTTCCCAAATTCCTTACATAGAAGGTTTGTAAAGTGGCCACATATCTTGGTAACAGCCTATAACATTTGCATGCGAGCCGAGGAACTTCGCCTTGACCTGTGGTTTCGACAAATTCTTGTGATTCCGAATTGCCGTTATAGGGACGTAGTTTCCTTTAGTGAAGTCTCATTTGTACAGTCGGGGACTGTCGCGCTTTACCAATTGTTACAACTTTTCGTGTAGCTAGGAATAAGCACTGCAGTGGTGAAAAAGTCCCCGGCTCAGCATAATGTCACGGCACGGCGATAACCACGACATTACCATGACGCTGTTTTTCAGCAGGAGGCTACTTTATCTTTTCTGCCCCCAGCGGCCATCGGTTCTCTGTGCTATATGTCCTTACCCGCTGCCACTTCAACTGAGCAATCCTTCGAGCGATGTCGGTTTTTTTAGTTCTCCTGCGGATCTCATCATTTCTGATTCGATCGCGCAGGGAAATACCAAGCATAGCTCTTCCACTTCCCGCTCTCATAGGTCATTACTGGCAACACACACAATACTTTCGTCTTGAGACATTGAGGTATTTCGGACGCGAATATATGCCGGAGCTTCCCGAACGCTAGACCCATAGTAAACGACCACTTCCCGCTCCCATAGGTCATTACTGGCAACACACACAATACTTTCGTCTTGAGACATTGAGGTATTTCGGACGCGAATATATGCCGGAGCTTCCCGAACGCTGCCCGTGACCATCCGAGCTGGATTCGACGAGAGATCTCTCTCTCGAAGTTGGACTTCCTAACTGGACCGTCTGTCCCAGGTAAACATAGTGGTCAACAAATTCGAGTGTAATATTCCCAACTTTAACTGGAAGAACTTTCCATACGTACATACATTATTATTGCAATCTAAACGAAACAGAGCAACTATTTGACAGAGCTGAAATTGAAGGCAACCGCGTAACCGCGAAATTAAATAATACCAACTGAAACTAATTGAATCGGTTCGAGTTGGTTGGTGGGTTGGTTGCATGCACCGATTAGCTGCGTTGTGGGGTTTGATCAAATTGGTATACTTACTAAAATAAGTCTCTTATGATAGTCGAGCAATGTGAATCCTAATAAGCCTAGGTACCTAGTTTTATTTAAAAAAATACTTAATCAAAACAATAAATTATTGTTTGGATTAAGATTATTATTGTCAAACTAAAGATTATTATTGTCAATAATTGCAATATTCAACGCTGGTAGAAAGCGTAAAGCCCTCCTATTGTTTCCAATATATTTTTCAGTTACAGTTAGTTTATAAACTAACTGTAACTGAAAAATAAAGCAATAAAATGTATAACTATATAAAAAAATACAAAAACAGTTGAAAATATCTGTCAATTTCTTTATTAAATCAACACACCAAACACCAGTGATGTCAGAAACCAGAACTTGGCAACATGGTTAAAACTTGCAAAAATTTCGTAAGGAACTCCCATACATTATGAAACGAGCAATTTTGCATTTCGGCTTCGTTCGTTCAGAATCGATATTATTTCGGCTCTAATCAAAGATCAAAACAAAACGGTTCCTGCTCGAAACACCGGTTAATTTCGTTCGCTTATTTCGGTTGATCTATCATACGCAAGCCGTATGACAGTATGACGAGAGATGGCAGAAGTCATTCGGCGCCCCGACGCCTCACCCATTTAAATTGAGTGGCGGTTAACCACTGTTAATCGCAGCGGCTATAAGCATTCATTCGCACGGGTGCCTTTTGGACGCTTTAACGCGCGTTTTTTAGGGTTCCGTAGTTAACAAGGAACCCTTATAATTTCGCCATGTCCGTCTGTCCGTCTGTCCGTTCGTCCGTCCGTCCGTCCGTCCGTCTGACCACAGTCTAGCTCATAGACTCTTAGTACTAGAAAGCTGTAATTTGGCATGAATATACATATTTACCACGCCAACAAAGTGGTAAAGTAAAATTTTGAAAAATATTTTTTTTTAGGTTACCTTCCCTACACATGAATTGGGTTTATAATTATTTTTTCTTGTTTACCCCATAGTGTGGGATGTCGTTGGATAGCAATTTCAAAAACGTTGTGGGTTCGTAAAGACACTTTTTTGATTGAGGCATCTGTTTCTGAATTATTAAGCTTTAAAGTGCAAAATTTTGTTAGAGTCAAGTGTGTCCCCCCCTACCAGCCAAATGGTTGTTTCTGGATAGTGGATACGTGAAAAAAAATCACGATAGTAGTACATATGACGAAGTTAAAAGGAAAACTATCACAGCCAAGTAGGCTTTACAAGTTTTACATTTTCGAAAACCGCAAATATAACTTTGTCATTCATACGAATACTATGAAAAACAAAGTTATTCTTTTCTGTCAAAAAATGACAGTGGTATTTTTGCTAGGTGTACGTAATCGGTACGTTAAGTGGGTACGGAACCCTTCATGAGCGAGTCCGACTCGCACTTGGCCGATTTTTTCTAACTCTTTGAAATAGAACATTTGACTTCCCGGCTGACTGTTCACACGCAGGTGCTTTTAGAGGGGGAAAACGTTATCGTTATTTGTATGGAGACCGTTTGCTACACAATCCTCTTAATCAAGCGGTATTTGGCGATCCCAAGCCCCGTCAGAAACATAGAAGAGTAGACCTCGGACTATATACTCTCTCTCTCTCTCTCTGAATACTCCTAATCAGTATCACTGCATGCGCCATTAGCACAGATTACTAAATATAAGATTTTAAACTTTCGGGTTCCATTAAAATTATTAACAAGAGTAACGGGACTCAACGTCAACGCGAAATTTATTATGAAGTACATAGGTACTTACAGCTTGACGTTTCGGCTATGTTGCTACAGCTGTTGTCACAAGTAGAGTCTGCTTGTGACCAACTGACCACGGCTGTCTGTAGCAACATAGCCAAAACGTCAAACTGTAAGTACATACCTATGTACCTACTACTACATAATAAATGTCGCGTTGAGTCCCGTTACTCTTGTTTAAGATTACTAAATAGTTACTACGTCTATTAGTGCAATAAAGGACTTTGAACTTTGGAGAACCAACATCGTATGGTATGCAATGTTAAGTTTTTACGGTGCTATTCACAAACTTAGCAAGTGACCCAGAGGCTGAACACAAGCTTCCTAAAAGTTGGCCTTAAATTTAATCAACCTTCAACTCGATTGGTACTTAGGGGTCGAGTTGACCGTCGCGATTTATTTCTAACCCTCACTGCAGTTCCGTAAAGTTTTAATTAGGCCAAAATTTCGTTGGAAAAATTTTGTTTTCCAATTTACCGTTCGAGTGTCGGTGTGAACATGGAATAAGTTTTATTTCCAAGTTTTGGCGTCCAGAGTTTGGATAGCACTCAAAGGTAAATATGTCTAAATGGTCTAAATACAAAATGAATAAAACTCACATACGTACAAACACCCATATCTACCACAACTCACACACCAGAAGGTCTAATGATATCTTCACTAGCGGATACATTAGACCCAATGCACACCGTGACTTTTTGTAGTGCCGTAAAATAATTGCGCGCTTTTTTCCTGCAGAGCAGGTTGATTAGCGTTTATAGCGATACGCGATACACTCTCGCGTCGACAACGATGTAACCTTTAGGATCGGGACCTTGCCCAGTTTTATCAATATAGATTCAGTAGTTTAAGTGAAAAGGTAACAGACAGAGTGATTTACGCTTTCATAATATTGATATCATACTAGATCCATAGTACTTCAAACAGAACTATTATATTATAACAGAAGAAAGAACCTGGTCCAAAAAAAAACACAAACGCCATTCATTACACGAACAACCAATCCTACCAAGTTCTAGTCATCTAATTAAGCTAAAAGGTTCCGTACATAAATACAAACATACATTTACCAGTAGTGTTCGTACAAATGGAATTTGTGGAAGTTTCCTTTTGCCACGCAATTATGGCCCGTATTGTGAAGAGTTAAGGCCCATTAGGAGAATAAAGGTTCGGTCAGTGTTTATGTCTCTGCTAGACTAATTGGGGACCAGTATTTGCTTATCACACTTCAGGAACTGTAAATGTCTCCTATTATATAAAACCTTAGAATATTTTTGTTGAAGACAAATATATCTAATATTAATTTGGTGATATTTTATATCAAGATTATTTACTAAACACAGGAACACGTTGAAGCATAGCGCGTGATATATGTCTATCTTCCTCACACTCGTAGGAACTCGCTAGCGCTGTCTCATGAATGAGCTCGCATAGGGAACTTTGTGGTAGGTAATCCGTTTAAAAAAATATCACCAAATTACTTACATCATCAATATACTTTTCTTTACCCTACTTAGCGCACCTGATGTTAAGTGAAGATAAGGGTGAATCCTCAATAATTGTGGAGCTGGCTATCTTATCTCTTACTGCCGGAACACAACAATGCTGAAAACATCGTTGTTATGGCGTCAGATTTAGATAAGATGGTGGTAGCTAGCCAGGCGGACTTAAAACAAGTCCTACCACCAACCGAAAGGGAATCGAGCCTGGGACCTTTGAGTTTGATACAGGTGGTGTGGTGTATACCCAATCTACCACTAGACCACAGAGGCGGTTAAAATAGTTTTAGCAAAAAGCATACCAATGACATTACCGTTTACTTTCTTTAATGTTATGTTTTTAACTTAAATGGTCGTAGAAATAATATTTTAAATTTTTTAACCTACCTATTAGAAAAAAAATTATTATACTTAACATTTATAACTCTTCATAGCTACGGTCAGAAGCTCTTTTATACTTCTAAAATAATCTGAATCAAGATATATTCAGATAATTTTAAAACGTTATATTAAAAAAAAAAATAACGTTTTATTATTTTTGTATCTGGAGACACACAGACTGCCCCTTTCTATGTTCTTTCCTTTAACGGGCCGGCTGGTAGAAATTTCAATTTGAAATAAGCCGTGCCCCTGTACAATACTTTTCTATTTCTTTCTTTTCTGTTTTACTCTTATGTGTGTGTACTAAATATGTAAATAAATAAATAAAACAAAAAATAAAAATAAAAAAATCTACCCGGCTCACAACCAGCTCCGATGGGACTCGGGCCCACGACACAAAACACAACCCACGACCTTTATATGTATAGGTAGATGTAGGTACGGAACCCTCGGTGGGCGAGCCCGACTCGCACTTGTCCAGTTTTTATTATTATTGAAATAATTAAAGTTTTAGGTAAATGTTATAATGTTCTAATTCTAATGATTTATAACACCCAAACCTTTCTTTTGAATCGCTCTTGTTGTCCGAATACTCAAGCGTCTCAAACATCGCCCAGTCGCTTTCGAAGCCCTGTCGCATTATGTCAAAGGTATGAAAGAGCATGATGTTTAAGACGCTCCCAAACACGAACATGCTAAAAATAGCCACTTTAAACACTTGCGCGTTAGGGTACCCAAACCTAATCCCTAAAGAACCACGTTTTCCCCCTAAACTCTCAAAGCCCAAGTATCTAAGTTCACAAAAGCCTTAAATACCTTATTCAACAAACGGACGTGCGAAGTCAACCACTCGAACGACCAAAGTCTCATCAACACATATTTGTGTCGAGAATCGAACCCGGGGACACTCGATCGTAAGTCGCGGCTTCAGCTACCTTTCGTATGGGACGAGGGTGCTTGGGCACGACCCTTCAAATATTGATAGCTTGATTAGAGGCGGGATGGCTGTACTATTTCGCTTTAGTACCATTGGATTTTTTGTACGTGCTTTAAAAGCTATAAGTCACTGACGTAATGACTCGATATAGCGACAAGCATTTCTGTTCCGGTGGTAATCTTTGGAGCTAAAACATTTTTCATACAACAGTCCATTTTGACAGCAAATATTGTATTACAAGTGGCTCCTCTGTCACGGTTGTCACCTGAACAAACAGGAATAAGGGACTAGTTATACTATATATTTTACTATGACAAGGGAACTATTTATGTATTTAATATTTTGATTCGTTAAGAGTAATTAGGTAAGTAAATTATTAAATAGCAAAGCAAAATCCGTCCGCGTCAGAGTGAGACACGAGACACGCCCCGTGCTTCCGCCCGCGTACCAATCCCGGGCACACCTGTATTCGTCTACTGCGCAGCGTTCCGCGCGAACTTCCGAGCCGCCAAATTATTTTGCGCCCACTGTACCAACTTTCGAATCGATCGGACATAAGGAAGTTAGTCAGAACCCCTCTTCAAATAGAAAAGAGCTGATGATCTTCAAACGGTTGAACAGATTTTCATTAATCATGGCTAAGAACACTCGGGATAAAATTATCTATGACACAAAAACACTAAACGAAAATCGGTTCATCCGTTTAGGAGCTACGATACCACAGACAGATACACAGACAGACAAGTTAAACACATAACACCCCTCTTTTTTGCGTCGGGGGTTAAAAATACTGGGTTAGGCCCCCTTACGATTTTTTTACATGAAATAAACTATGTTATACGATTAGCCTGTCCGTTACTATCGCCATCGATACCATGGACGAAGTCAGCATCGTGCAGATCTGCAAGTCCAACTTCAACGAAGCTGAGGTTTGCAGTGGCAAGGCGCTGCTGTTCAAGAGCATCGGTAAGGCGACGAAATGCCATCTCGCCGGAGAGACGGAGGTGCGAAGAGTATCCAGGACATAATAACCCTGTTGAAGGAGACCAACCCTGACGACGTGCCAACATTCGTGGCGAAGGAGCTGCATAAGCTGCCGCCTGTCACTTTCGACCACGTCGACGTAACCAGACTTCTCAAGGACATCACCTTCTTGAAAACGAGCCTGGCCGAAGTACTGTCCAAGTTAGCGGCCTCAGACAATACCATCTGTGAGTTGCGTGCCCAAGTCGTGTTGTTAAGCAACACCGCTGCGGTATGTAGGTCACCTGAGACCGCCAATGTAAACACTCGTCGTGGGGCACAAAATGCATCCATCGGCAGTTTCGAGTCGGCGCATATGGATGCGTCACCGGCCGCCGCTGCAGCTAGCGATGCACCTCGCCCCGCCGCCCGCTCCTCTGCCCCGCCGCCGGAGACGTCACGCGTGAGCACGTCGACCCCTGAACGTGCGTACGCCGCTGTCACCGCTGCAAGCCAACCTGCTCAACATCAAGCCGGCTCGGTTACAAAGAAGGGGGATAAACAACGACCAGCCTCCGACGCTGTGCAACCAGCTCCGCAGAGACAGAAAACAAGTTCCGATGATGACGGCTTCAAAAAGTGGAACGGAAGAAGAAGACCTCTCATCGTAACATGTGTGGCACCGCCCTGACTGGACACAACCACCTGCTGCGGCCGGCCATCCCGACGACGCTGGTGTACGTGTCACGCTTGCATTACTCCACAAAACCTGAAGATATTGTGGAGTATATGAGAGTAAAAACCAAATTTACTCCGAGGGTCGAGCGGTTGGAGTCCCGCCACAACGTGAATTTCAACTCATTTGTGGTGAGGGTGCCGACTGAACATCTGTCGACCTTCATGAAAGAGGACTTTTGGCCGAGGGGTGTCATGTTCCGCCGGTTTCGTGGGCGGCTACCTGACACTGCTTTGCGCAACACGCCGCCTACAATACGTGTTAACAAATAGTCTTTTATTAAGTTTTATATAAATTATTGTATGTTAGTTTGTAAGGTATTTATTATATGGGCCTTAAATTGTAAAAAATTTTTTGATGCCTGAAATAAATGATTTTATTATTTATGTTACTATTCCATCCACAGATCACTGTACTAAATACATTATATAACTAAAGAGTACTATAAGTCCACATCGTCCCATCCCTAGCCGGAACTTCCCATGACATGTCGTACTTGTTTGACGATTTTTGTTTTGGAGTACCCTCTTCCCGTTAGGATTGTCTCGGAAGGGAACTTTTGCACTTACATCCCTACTCGTTCGTCCTTTTGTACACTTGTGGGGGAATTCGCGTCTCTTTGAATGACCACTGGATTTCGGAATTTTGTGGAACAAATATAGCAAGGGCTGAAGCGGGTTGAATGGACCAGGATTTTGAGGTTCTGTAAGGTGTAAGTAATTTTTGTATGGAAGTGTACTTGTGTTCTTAATAACAAAGTAAAAAAAAATAACACGTTTTTACAAGCTTTTAGTACGATAGTAGGTACTTACTTATATCTATTCTGTGCTTTTAGTTAACTTTCAGTGTATGACCGTTTGGGTCAAATCTTGCAAGCTTAATTTGACCCACTTCCCAGTGTCCGATTGAGCTGAAATTTGGAATACACCCACTCGCCTCTGTGGTCTAGTGGTACACATGGTGGTATCAGACTCAGAGGTCCCGGGTTTGATTCCCAGTGGGGGTACATATGGTATTTGGTTTGGCTGGTGGTAGGACTTGTTCTGAGTCCGCCTGGCTAGCTACCACCATCTTCTCTAAGTCTGACGCCATCACAACAATGTTTACAGCATTTTGTGTTCCGGCAGTTAGAGATGAGATAGCGAGTTCCTCAGTGATTGAGGATTCTGGGAGTAGTGCGCTTCCACCTCTATCAGTGTAATGAAGCCTAATTGCTAGCTACCCCGATGTGCATAAAAAAACCTTTATTTTCGATGACAATGCAATTACCCATATGGAGTATTGTTGTCAATCCAGCATGGCCGTCGCAACTTATTGAACAAGCCACCCAATATGAGTATGGAAATGAAAGGGTTTGAAGAGTTCTTATTGTTAATTTGAAAATTTAATTAACTTCTCTGTTTCAAATTGAAAAGGAAGCAACATTTTTCAATATCTGTATCGCATATTGCCAGGAAAACAAACAGCTTATGTAAACACAATATTTAAAAAGTATGATGCAAAATTCTTTGGCTGTTTTGAAACAAGTATAAAAAAATAATGGCAAAATGTGGAACAGGCATTCTGTTTTTTTTAAAGAAAGCAATGGAAAATCTTCCGTTTATAATACGAATGGAATATTCATTAGTGTAGACCCCCAGGCGACCCGGCAGATAACTGTTACTGTGACAATAAGAATTCAGTCAATTGGTAAAACAGCTAACTTTACTAATACATACCTACCTACATAATTTATTTAATTTGTATACCAGCACTCAGCAGTGTAACGAATATAGACTATCTATAGTGTACGATCAGTGCGTCCTACCAGTGACTTACGGTTGACTTACGGAGCCGAAACGTGAAACATAACAGTGAAGCTGGCCCACCGACTACATGTCACTCGAAAAGCTATGGAAAGGTCAATGCTTTGTGTATCTCCCAGGGATAAAAGCCGAAATAAGTTCGTTAGATAGGGGATTCTTCGTTCGTTCAAAAATGTAGCAACCAACAATGTGTAAACCAACGAGCGGTGGAGTGGACGGGCTCTCGAATGGAGACCACGTATCGTCAAACGTAGCGTCGGACGCCCCCCAGCCAGATAGATCGCCTACCTAAGGCTTATCTTAAGAAGGCAGTGGCTGGATGAGAAAGGCGACAGACCGTGCAGTATTGCGTTCCTTGGAGGATGCCTAATACGTCCAGCAGTGGACTGCAATAGGCTGATATGATGATGACGTTGAATGTAAATTTACATTTGCTTATTTAATAAGAATAAATGACAAAACACGAAAAACTATCATTATCGTGATCGTATTATTTTGTACTAGCTTTCCGCCCGCGGCTTTGCCTGCGTGGACTACACAACGTTATCCCGCGGGAATGTAATATTTTTCCGGGATAAAAAGTAGCCTATGTTCCTCTCCAGACTACAAAGTATCTATGTCCCAAATTTCAGCCAAATCCGTTCAGCCGTTTTTGCGTGATTGAGTAACAAACATACAAACATCCAAACATCTAAACTTTCACATTTATAATATTATAAGTAGGATGAGAACCAGAGCAGCGCTTCTTTCGGTCGTATATGGAACAAAAATTCAATTGATATTTGACAGCATTTTGACAGCTCTGTAAGTCTTGACGGATGGTATAATGTACTATTTCGATTACCATATCGACACTTTTCGTACTCAGGCTACTGATTGTAAAAAAGTAATCAAATTTTATTTGTAGAAAGGTTTCGATTGCGCTGACGATGATGTTCAAATCAGCAACAACAAGCTATAATTTTTTTTATTTAAATATTTACTTTTTTGCTTACACAATGCAGTTATTAATTTCTGTTTTAAATTAAATTCAATAATAAATTATTGAAAAATTGAAAATGAAATAGTTTTGAAATAATCGAGCCGTCTCATAACCAGCTCCGATGGATGGTTGTGAGAGTTCATTTTCAATTTTTCTAAAATTTTATTTACACACATGATAACTGAAATAGGTAGGTACATGGATAGACTTGAGGCTGACAGAAATAAATATATTATTATTAGCAGGGTTGTTGGGATGCTATAATTTTGATTTCGTTGGATGTAAATGCAGATTATTTCATGGTTTTTTTAAAGATATTACTTGCTAAGTTAGATGTATCAAAACTGTTTCTCTAATATTTTGAGAACAAAACTAAACTTTTTTATTGTCGTTTTAAAACTTTTATCAGTTTTTCATTATAAAACTCTAGCTTTATATTAAAAATCGATATGAATCCGCATCCGTAAAAGCTCCGCATTATAGCAGTCTGAATTAATGCGAATTTCCCGGATTTGCGGACACGAATGCGAATATCCGTGGGTTTAATCTTTATCCGGGACAAACAGCTACATTAATGAAATGAACAGTTATGCTCTATCATTGTACTTAACTGTATTTGTAATATAGTCTCTTACATTACTGACTGGACTGACAGTCAACGCACAGCCGAAACTACTGTGCGCAAGAAGCTGAAATTTGGCATGTATGTTCCTTATTGGGGAGTGTAGGGGAGCACTAAGAGAGGATTTTGGAAAGGAGGTTTTTCGGTTTTGTATGGAGCCTCGGCTAGGACTTTGTACACTATACCATAGGCAAGCAAAAGATAAATATAATAACTGAAAACTAATTATATCGCAATAAGCTAACGCGTTTGATGGTACAAAAGCATTATTTAGTCTTAATAACTATGCAACCCCGATACAATATGGCGGTAAAATGTCACACTAACATTAAAAAAAAAGGTTCACATTGACAGATTATCATCAGTCGTCAATGTCATCGTTTTTTCGTACAGAAACATCAAAGTTTCCGAACATGATTTAAATCTAGTTGCCAGTGTGACCATGGATGGCAAAGAATTTTTATTTCAAAGTTTATATTTGTACCATTTATCCAGAAAGACAATGAGAATTTTAATATTTTATTTGGCTTTACTATATTTTTTACTATTAGTACGAATAGTGTACAATGTCCTAGCCGAAAATGAAAAATGTCCTTTCTCCTCTAAGAGGGATACGCAGACGAAGTCGGGTGGGGAGCGCTAATTGTTTGTTATAATTTTGGTTGATCTGATGTCACTAACACAAGGGAATAACATAACTATAGATTATGGGGCCTTGTAATGCTTATTGACGTCTATGCTTATTCTGACCAAGCTTTCAGTACGAATTATTAGGCATTTACTAAGTTTCCCTATTTCAAACTTCGACTGTGCCATCACATTATCTCATGATGAGCCTCCCAGATATAATAAGATGCTCCTCGTATCAGTAGATGCTATCGCATATTAAAATTGGAGGACGTGTTGTGAATAAAATTTTTATTTTTTGCGGTCGTGCACAATATACTTACTCGCCTTTTTCCCTTATTGACATACTTTATCTAAGTATTCATATTTTTATTTTGACCTGGGGGCGTACTGTGAAATATTCTTTGTGTATGGACTTCGATCAGCACTAGATGAACAGTTGGAGCCTAAAAAACGGCCGAACGTTTAAGAGCGCACTACAAATGTGCGCTCTTATTTCTTATCACTTGTTGTAATTTTTGACCTTAATATTCGTAACCTTTTACTCCGTTTAAAAAAGTCAGTCATGCACCATATTTACGTTCGTTCGTTAGTAGTAATTGCGACTCCGTAGCCCAGTGGTTAGAGAATTCGCCCGGACAGTGAAAGGTCGCGGGTTCGAGTCCTATCGGAGTTAGTTGTGATGTGAGACGGGTCGATTTTTTCTAATACTTCATCTATATATATAAAAATGAATCCCTATTTCCCTTGGTCACGCCATCACGCATGAACGGCTGGACCGATTTGGCTAATTTTGGTCTTGAAATGTTCGTGGAAGTCCAAGGAAGGTTTTAACGGTGAGAAAATAGGGGAAGGAGGGGTAAGTAGGGGTAGAGTAGAAGTAGGGTAGGGTAAAGGTAGGGTAGGGTAGGGGTAGGGTAGGGGTAGGGTGGAGTAGGGGGTAGGGCCACGGGAACGAAGTCGCGCTGGGTCAGCTAGTTTTCAATATTTTCAGACTTTTTTGTAAGTCTAGCTGTGAAATAAAATGAAAAAATTGAACCTTAAGAGAATGCTCGATCACTTTTCCGCTTTGTTTGAATTGAACTTAATGCGCACAGACGAAGACGCGGGTAGCAGCAAGTGAGAAATATTTAGAAAATACACCACAAAATTTTAATTAGTACAAAGATTTTAGGGGTTGATAGTGTCCATTAATACGAACAATTTTTACTATAAAATCGCAAAAATAAATCAGATGTTCCATACATAAGACAACATCGACTCGACTGAAATGTATGGAACAGCTGATTTTTCGTGATTCCGTGGTTGGCCGCATAGTAAAAATTTATCGTATTGATGGACACTATCATCCCCTAAAATCTTTGTACTAATTAAAATTTAGATGTAAAATTTTAAAAATTCATTCACTAGTTAGTATAAAGCTTGCTTTCTTTCCGAGTAATATTTTATACGAGGAGCCCGTGGCGCAGTGGATAGCGCGCTTGGCCTGCGATCGTTGAGGTTAAGCAACGTTCGCAATGGTCGGTCACGGGATGGGTGACCAAAAACTTTTCATCTCGAGCTCCTCCGTGCTTCGGAAGGCACGTTAAGCCGTTGGTCCCGGCTGCACTTGCAGTCGTTAATACCCACCAATCCGCACTGAGCCCGCGTGGTGGGTCATGGCTCATTCTCCTTATTCATCCATAAGGAAGGCCAGTGCCCCAGCAGTGGGGACATTAAATGGCTGATGATGATGATGAATATTTTATATGCTACATTTCATCCCGCTTTTTCCACACAGGCAAAACCGCAGGGATCCACTCGTTCCATAATAATTTGAAAAAACCCGCTATAAAATAAGTATTTCCATAAAAATAAAAATTACCTGTTTCTCTTTCCTTCGTACAAGGCGGCAAGTTTATCTTTTAAAGTTATTCGACAGGTGGTCATTTTCTTATTATGCCGCCGATGAAGCCCACAGTAAAGTTACGATAGTAGACTTTCTTAATTTAAGGTTTCATTCAAATCTAATTTAACAATATTACATATAGCCCAGTCAATATCGACATCAAACATCGCAAACTCGCATGTAACTACGATTTTTTTATATTTTGTTAGGTCCCTGAAGAGAAGTTTACACCCAAGTTTGCAACCCTAAAAAACCCTGTACTAACCCCACGGTGCTCGAAAAACTGCAAAATTCTGGCACTTGTTTCAGTTTTTTCGAAAATAAGATAAGTTACCACCTTAGAGGGGGAATTAAAAAAAAATGTGCTACCCTACACTCCCCAAGGAAGATACCTACCTGCCACAGCTTTTTGCGCCCAGTAGTTTCGTTCGTGCGTTTCGAGTGCTGCCACTGCCAGGTGCTGCTGTCAAATAAATATTGTTTTTTTTTTACTTTTTAATCAAAGTTATACTATTGACGATAAACCATTACTATAATGATAGTTTTCTCGTGCTAGGGGTACTGAAAAGGTGAAAGACCTTCCTTTCTTTTTACTTTTTTGCATTCACAATATATGTTTAACCCATTGTTTATTGTATACCAGTGCCAGTTACCTTCGCCATATTTCGACCCCTTCTGTCATTTCAAAAACTACGTACACAAAATGATATTACTTAAAAATAAAATTATTTAAAAAATATGTCGCTAAAATGAAAATGTTGTGTTCAATACCACACAATCCTACTAATATTATAAATGTGAAAGTTTAGACGTTTGGATGTTTGGATGTTTAGATGTTTAGATGCTTGGATGTTTGTTACTCAATCACGCCAAAACGGCTCAACGGATTTGGCTGAAATTTGGGACACAAATACTTTGTGGCCTGGAGAGGAACATAGGCTACTTTTTATCCCGGAAAAATATCACATTCCCGCGGATAGCGTCGTGTATACCACGCGGGCGAAGCCGCGGGCGGAAAGCTAGTAGAAGATAATACTAGTAACTGCTTTTTAATACAAACAAAAGAAAAAGTTGTTACACTGCATCTTCTTTTAGCACTATCAAGGGTACCGCTTTATGCATAATGTATTATCCTGTATTATTCATGTAGGGCTCGCAATTACCGACATTTTTGAGTTAATATATTTAAACATTGTAATGGCTACCGCCTATGATGGATTGAATAATTGCGAACCACCATGGTGGATTGGCTTTAAACCGGAAGGCCAAACACGAGTTTCCGGGATGAAATATTGTCAATACACCTCTAAATTTTAATTTGTACAAAGATTTTAGGGGATGAAATTAAGTGTCAATCAATACGACGAACAACAAAATTTTGAGGTGTCTAGCCTTTTAACAGACTTTTTGATATATTATTAAGCAGTGTAATACCTATCTCGGATAAAACCAAGCCTAAAGCTCCAAATCTTTTCATCTTTCTGTGTCTGAGATGAGAGGGTTAGTTTATTTAATACTCACTTACCGCTTTTTTCTAACTTTTTACCGATTTTAAATTTCATACGAACCTCTTAGCATTGAGTTCTTGTATTAAGTTTTTCTTTGGACAAGCCTAACTAAACTATGTAAATATTGGCTTTATCTTATGGAATAAGGAAAGCTATAAATTCTCAGTAAAATGTTCGATACGCTTGTATGTAAAGTAATGAATGTAAAATCATTTTGACTTAATTAAACTAGTTGGCTATGTAAGTAAATATCGGCTTTATCATAAGGAATACGCAAAGCTTTAAATTCTTAGTAGAATTTTCGATACGCTTGTATGTAAAGTAAATGTAAAAGCAGTTTTACTTATTTAACGCTAACACAATTTGCATAGCCTTCTGCCGAACTTAAATGGAATTCAAAATGGTAAGGCAGTAGGTAACATCCACAGATATGGAATTTACTAGATAACGCAATAACACAAATGCATGTAGGTACTTCGCGTGTCCGAACTCCGACCAAGCATCAAGGTTGGTCGCCCGTCGCCGCTACCACGCGCGTCTGTTGTTGCAGCCGGCCGGATGGCCCGCAAAAACTAAATAATACCTCGTTGCGTGATATGATAATTAACTGCAATAGCTCAAAATGGTTTCGGTTTGGATTTCCCGTCACTAAATATCGGCTGGGACGTCACAGTAGGTGTGGAAATTCGGCACACTTAGTGGTAAATACTAGAAGAAAAATAGCTAGTTTCCAAGATGCTTAGACGGAAGTTAAAGGCGCCGTTTCCCGAAAATTGGGTATTTTAAATTATGGATTACTCGCAAACCACAAGTAGTCAAAATTAGGAAAAAATATACTTACTTATGTTATTTTACAGTTATGTATCTAGTGCTTCCGGCCGTTGTTTTTCGATTGGTGATATTTTACTGTGTCAAATAAAATCCCAAACATCCGTCTAATCGTTATCCAAATATCCTTTTACTTGCAGTATACTTGGTTTTAGTAAATGAAAAATATACGAAAATAATTGTCTTTGAATAGCCGAGGGATTCCGGCCGTCATAAGTTTTTTTTTAATTTAATTTTTAATTGAATTTTAAGTGATTTTCGATGCGCGGGGCGCTCGCGAGTTCAAAGTTCACAGCCGGCTGCCGCTGCATCCGCGTGAAGTGTATCGCGCGCGGCCGAGCAAGCGTTAGCGTGCCTATTTCGGTCGGGAAACACAACCTTAGAATTTCCAGTCAAGACTTGTATTGTTGACTTATATTATCTTATTTTTGACTTGCATTACTGACCAAACGTCAAGTATAAAAATGGCTGCACAAAATACTGCCTTCTATAAATCATGGCTTATTACCAAAACGGTTGTAATTTTTATTAAAGCCCGCTACCATTATTCATACGGCAGCGGTGTCTTCAATTTCTTTCTTTCTTTTTTATAACTCAATCTTTCTGTTATTTGCATAAGTGCAGTGTTGACTTTTTACTTTTTTATGAAGATTCGCGCGCGAAGTATTCTGACTTCATTTTATAGTAATTTAAAACTTTTTGATTGTTGATTTTTTGACTTTAAGTTTGAGACGACAAATTGTGATGTTTTTATTATTTTTGTTGTGAAATGTTACTTACTTCGGGCAACTTTTTAAGAAATATGATTATGCATTTAGAAAAAGTCAATAGTTATGAATAAAACCTATGGTTTAATAATTTAAAATTGTGTAAAGTTCAGTAACATTAAACATTAGATTCAACAAAGTAAATATTATTTTCTTTTCAATGGTTATGATATGAGATAAAATAGAATATTGAAACTAACAAGCGACTACACTACACGCTATTCCATTAATAAATATCATTCAAACTCACATAATAAACGGGAATTTCAAAACTTTAACGAAATGTCATAAGAGCATGTCTTTTTCCATAAATTTAATCCTTTAGTCAATTAAATCAATACCACAGAACACGGTTTTTTTTCCTGATCAATACTATCATAAACCCATGAGGGCATGAACTCGTAAGAGTTTCCCCCACACTATTATTAGTATTTCTAATTAACTAGAGTAGAAACGAGAACTCTTTTCAACATTTTTTTTAATTGCTCCTTGCTACAGTACTGGATACAATTAAAAATAAATTACCTTCGCTAGAAGCGCGGGAAAGTTGACGTTTCAAATTCAAAATGGCGGTATTTTTTGTTTCTTTGATTAAGATATTGGCAATTTGTTTGGGACAATTGAAATAGTAGATTGTATTACAAGGGAGCAAAATAATATATTTACGGCGAGGGCGCTATTTTGAATCCTGAACGCAGCGAGGGATTCAACATACGCCGCCCGAGGTGAAAATAATTTTGCGGCCGAGTAATACACTCTGCTTTTCATCCCCCTCTATAAGAAAAGCAGTAAAGACAACTCAAACTACCTACCTTTCTTTGTCGTTCGGATACATCATAGCGCTAGTCGGGCAAGAAAAAAAATTGAGTTTTGAAATAAAAAAATATATATGTCTATCAGATTCCTTATAAGTATCTTCGGGGATGCCGTAGGGGGGTTGAAAATTTTGTTAGATTTTAGCTACGAATCACCGTTTACTAGATATTCTCAATTTTATAAAATTCCGTTTTTGAAAATTTCTCGGTCCCGAAATAAGTCCCGGCCCCATACAAAATCAGTTGTTTTTTTTTTTTAAGTACTGCACACCCTTTGCTACACTCCAACCAATGCTTCTTTAATTATGTTCTAAATTCAAATCTCATCGTTTTGGACCCTGTTATGAAGCTGTTCAAAATTCAAATCTCATTTATACCCTCTTGTCATAACAGGTAAACAATGAATCGTTTTGGACCCTGTTATTAGATAAACAATCATCGCTTTTCGAATCGATGGGATGAAAATAATTTTACATCATACTGCTCGGTAACTAGGATTTACTAGTATGGTAAGAGGCTGTGTAAGTTGGCATATGCAACACAGTGTATTGTTTAGATAGAACGTTCCATTTTCAAATTACTTTGCAATACAAGCAAGTGAATGCTTTAATTGTATAGTAACTTTACCATTCAAGCTATGCAAAACTCCTTGGTCAAACAATATTTTTTTCATAAAATGATATGAAAACTATTTGCTGTAGAAAACAATGAAAATGGCAGCATTTCGTCGAATTAAATGTTTGTTTACTTGCGACGACTGTATTAAAATTTAAAATTAGTACATTTACAAGTTTTTGCAAATAAATTTGAATAAATATTTTCTCTCTTATAAAAAAACATTTTGTCATACCAATATAAATGACATATTAATGATATATACTTCGCATGAATGATGTAAAGTAGAATGCTTACCTCGGTTGTAAGTAGCTATTACACCCTCGAACTATATTCGCCCTCGTTTTGGTCTTTTGTAAAAAGTGGACTCAAACGGGACAGTAGCAGTGGGCTTCGCACAGCTGAGATGAAGATGATGATTTTTCTGTTATCCAAGTATACCTACCATAACAACCTACCATTTGGTGCAAAGCAAATTGGTGTGATTGTAAGAAATTTTAATGTAAGTATTTATATATCTCAACTTCAGGTTCTTTCATTTATCCGTGCTTGAAAATAACTATCTCGTTCCAACTTTCATGAGAGCTTTTTATTAAACTTTGGGTTGTTTCAAACTGAATTGTTTCATCTGTTATTGAACCCCAAAAATATTTGAAACAAACATCAATATGTTCGCATGAATGAACTTTTGAAATTAATATTTTGTTGCCTCACAAACTAAATACTTATGTTGAACTAGCTTTCCGCCGTGACTTAGCCCGCGTGGACTACACGATGTTATCCCGTGGGATTACAGGGTGTTAGGGGCACCCTTGCAAAAACTTTAACCATAGCTTCAGGCCTTCATGCTGAACAACGCACAGCAAGATTTTTTGTCGGAAATGAAAAAAATATTTCGACTCTCCATACAAAATGTCCCGATAAGTTGCTAAATTTGTATGAAAAGTCCAATATTTTTTTTTTCCGACAAAAATTCTTGCTGTACGTTGTTCAGCATGATGGTCTGAAGCCATCGTTAAAGTTTTTGCACGCCCTGTATGATATATTTTCGGGATAAAAAGTATCCTATGTTCCTCTCCAGGCTACAAAGTATCTGTGTCCAAGCTTGCTACTACAGGTGATCTGTGGTCCAAGCCAAATCCGTTCAGCCATTTTGGCGTGATTGAGTAACAAACATCCAAACATCTTAACTTTCACATCCTACTTCCTACTAATATTATAAACGTGAAAGTTTAGATGTTTGGATGTTTGGATGTTTGGATGTTTGTTACTCAATCACGCCAAAAGGGCTGAACGGATTTGGCTGAAATTTTGGACACTGATACTTTGTAGCCTGAAGAGGAACATAGGCTACTTTTTATCCCGGAAAAAATGTCACATTCCTACGGGATAACGTCGTGTAGTACACGCGGGCGAAGCCGCGGGCGGAAAGCTAGTTAATAATATTAGTAGGAATACACCCTTCTGAGAACAAAAATATAGACAACTAGCCTTCCGCCCGCGGCTTCGCCCGCGTGTACTACACGACGTTATCCCGCGGGAAGGTGATATTTTTCAGGAATAAAAAGTAGCCTATGTCCTTTCTGAGGCTCTAGACTATCTCTGTACCAAAATTCATTCAAATCGGTTCAGTAGTTTAGGTGTGATTGTGTAACACACAGACAGACAGAAACGCATTTATAATATAAAGTAAGGATAATAAAGCATTTATAATATTAGCATGGATTAGCCACAAAACTGAGCATACCCAGCATACCCCACTTTATCTATACCTGCACAAATTGCCAACTTCACACTTGACATAAACTTGACACTTTTTTATTTACTTACTGCCTACTATTAAAGAGGTTTGATATATTTTAATGGCAACATTTAAACATAGCGTGTGTAATGGAGTGCGGTAAAAACAAATGCCTTTTACATTAAACTGTTTGAATGCAAACATAAAGTGTGCTGACGGCAAACATGCGTTGTGCGACCTTTTATTGCAGCACAGGTGACATATTTAGTGCTTGTTGTTTTAAATGTGGTGGGAAATCCTTTTTTAAGTGGGTTTAAAGTTTATTGTTTATGTTTGGGCTGAAGTGAAAGAATTGGATGTAGGTAATTTGCGGAAAGGACGACAACCTATATAGGGCTTAGTTTACCTTCCTAAATGAAGATTTCATCAAATCTAATGAAATTTAGGAAGCTAGGATCCTAGCACAAATTCCTAAACTTCTACGCTTGAGAAAAAAAGAAGGTGGAATAAAACCCTTTGAGAAAATGCTGGGAATTTTAGTAGAAAAGAAATATCGTTGTCCTTGTCAGCTTTTCCTTATTACTGAATTTAGAAGACAAGTTTTAAATCGCGAAAGTGTATTGGAAGATGGTGGACGATAATGACTCAAAATGCGGATGGGACTTAAAATGTCCTTTCTGAAGGACCTGACCTGAGATAGTATTTTAAAAAAAAGCTAAGTAGTTATGTCAAACCATAGACAGCAAAATTAAAACATTTTTTGCTGTATTTGATAGAATTTACCATTCCAGATTCCAGTCCATAATTGATCACCTACGTGATCACAAATTAATCACTTATGCAGAGTTAGGAATTGATGGCCATTGCCAAGCAATACCTAGTGGTAACAAGAAACAAAAACGGTAAGTACCTACTTAATCGGTGATTCAGTTACCAAAAATATCGTTTTTGTTTTGTTGTAATCACTATTGCTTGGAATAGACATCAATTACCGAATCTGAAAAATTTATTCCTGATCACCTTTCCGATGTCCTGTTTGTTACCTAGCTATATCTGACTATGAAGACGAAATTCCTAGTTTTCGTCTACAATAGAACATGCACCAAGCTTGGTCTAACCATACAAACCCCCTGATTTAGAACCGTTCGGAAATGAAATCAGATTCGAATTCTGTGCTTTGCCTTTGTCCTTTCTGAAGTACGTAGGTAACAGAGACACATGCCTACATTGCGCTGTTGGAAACTTTCCCGACGGCTTGTGAATAAGGCCTGACAATGCAAAGGCAATCTTTAATTTTTTATTTCCTTATTACACAAGCTTAACAAAGTTTTCGTGTGTTTTAAACTTTTAATTTATTAAACAACAAGGCTTACATTTCCTTAATGCTGAACTCAGGGTAGTGGCACGATTCTCTTTCGTCACGAGATCACGCAATATTTTCGCATAATTTGGCATAATACTGCTAAGATTTCATGACCTGATTTCCGTTTTACTAATTTAAAATGAGGTTAAAATTTATTAGTAGATTATTTTGGCTAATAAAGTAATGTTACTTTTTATTTTTTTCAATGTTTTTGTTGTTATTTTGAGCATAAAATCACTTTTTGAAAAAGTAGCCAGAGAATAATCTACAATAATTAGGTCATTACGTATTTTTCTTACTATTCATGAATTATAGATTATTCATTAAGTATAAAACCAAAAAAATATAAAAATAATGAAAATTTTCTTTGTTTTTCAAAATTTTTATAGTCGAGTAAAGATCTATACAAATAATCGTGTTTCTAGCCACAAAATAATCAAGACCGTGAAACTTTTTATCTGCTCAAAATAAAGAATATTTGATTGTTTACTTTTGAATCAAAGACAGATTGATTTAGTTATTTTTGGAAGATCGTGCCCTTAAGTGCGTGCGTGAGAACGGAGCAAAAAAGATATTAGTTAAAGTTTAAAAATAAAACGTCATAATACAGGAAATGTTATAATAATCCACATAATTGCGCCAATAAATTTAAAACAGATACGTCAAAATGACTACATCATGTAATAACTTAATAACTTTTTATTGCCAATTATACGCAATACACTGTAATTATTCAAAATATAATACTTATTATAATAATATTCGTTGAAACAGTTCGCACGTATGGACGGTATTGCAAAGATTTATTACTCTCTGCCACTATAAATTTTAATAAATTATTGCGTAGCACGAAAATTAACAGACGGTTTTACACTTCAACCTATTTTTGTGTTGCGTAATTTTATTTTTAATATTTGGAGCATTTTCGTTATTGAACCTTAAATATGAGAGTTTTTCGTTGGTCTGTGTTAGATACTTTTTCACATCTAGACCACTAAGGCAAGAAAGATAATATTTTACACAGAGATAAATTAGATTTGAAGAAAAAGTGACGCAAAAATTTGACATGACAGAAAGCTATTATTTTTACTTTTTTGCAGTCACAATACAGTTTTTATTATCTAAAATGTAGTATTAGAAAAAATCGACCCGTCTCACAACTAGCTCATAGTCATAGTCTCATAACAACCTAGCGAGCATTCGCCCGGACAGTGAAAGGTCGTCGGTTCGAGTCACATCGGAGCAGTTGTGAGACGGGTCCTTTTTTTTTAATAAGTTCTTCTTTTTCAATATTTTCAGTGTCAGAAAACTCTCGAAATTCAAAATTGTTGAACTATTATTTCTTGTAGGACTTCAATGATCCTTACTTATTGTTTCAATAAAAGGTTGTACCTAAGTTTAGTAATACATCACATTTCCGTTTATTGCCCGTTCTATGTCATACTAGTTGCACTGTGCAAATCTCTTGCGTAACGGAATAAAGGTGCACCTAATGCCAAAAAGCTGGATAATGTTGTGTTATTCACCTCTATACACGGTAATTTTTCAGGCGACTTTTTGTAGCGATGCTGTAGCGCGTTAGTAGCGATGCTGTCGCGCGTTAGTAGCGATGCTGTCGCGCGTTAGTAGCGCGTTTACGCGACGGGCGAGCTTTTTTTTTATAGTGAGGGCAAATACTGTCTTTACGTATACCTGGGCGGTTCTAACCCCTGCTCCGGCCCCCTATACCGAGCTCGAAAGCTTGAGAAAGGGCAGGACAGAGGGAGCCTCCTCACAAACTCCCCATAAGGTTACCCACTCAAGGTGGGCTGACCAGATGAGGCGATCGAGAGCAGGCACCACTAACGGGCCCTAACACCTAGAATTTTGGTGCTGTAGACCAGTAGGTACGAAAATTGTTATCGTAATAATTAGGTAACTAGGTTTACCATCCTTCAAAAGCTGTCAAAATGCCGCTGTCAACTATGTATTGAATTTCAGTTCCTTGTAGGTACGACCACAAGAGGGGCTGTTCTGGTTTCCATACAAAATAATACAATTCGATAACGGTTTCATAACTTCAGTTTTTCGTGCTACTTATATATAACTAGCTAGCGGTCGAGCTAACATGAAACCTGCTGGTTATTCGATTCTGTCACGCCCGGAGAGTGAGAGGGATGGCTATAACCTTTTTTATTTTTTTTATAGTAGGGGAATGCGGTTATGCATCCCGAAGGTATGTGGGACTCGCCGCTAAGACTCTACCCACTAAACCCCCTACTGCTTCCAACACCACCTAACACGCAGGACCTACGGGACCGTGATATAACGCACCGTGTGTTAGGGAAGGGTACCTGCATGTATCGTGTTAGCTTGACCGAGTTATAGGGCTATACGTATCGTTTATAAAGGTCACACATCAACTCGGAAAGGGATCGTAAACGTATCAACTCAAGCGGTTCAGTATTCTTTGTATGAAACCCCCTACTGCAAAGCACACTAATCGGAATCGTAACGTAATCGCCTCGCCTCGGGACCAGCTCACGAACCGCTTTGCGGGCCGCTCAACTTGCTATCCCCGCGCTTACCGCTAGTCGTCCACGCGCTCACGTCTCTCCGTACCCGAGCTTACGGCTCTACGCACAGTGGTCTGAAAATAAAAATGAACATCATTTTTTTTTCTCATTTTTTTGTATTTTTTTTTCATTTTTTTTTTTATCATTTTTCTCTCTCATTCTTTTTTTTATATGGAACCACTGTGCGGCGAGCCGTAAGCGCGGCGTCGCCTAGCCGTAAGCGCGGCGTCGCCTAGCCGTAGCCGAGCCGACGTACCGACGCTGATCCGGTTTGGTTACGTGCTTGCGTTAGGTTGACGCCTGGTTGACGGCGAGGCGAAAGGCGGTACGGTGTCGATCCCTTTCCGAGTTGATCTAATGTGCTGTGTCCTTTATGCGTCTCCAAAGGAACACAGTACAAAAATAAAACCGACGATCAAATCATTACAGGCGTAGGTATCTACTTGTAAACTTTAACAGTCCCCAGAAAACATACAAATTTTTTATCAAGCTGAAATGAATAACATGTTTACCTTATTATTATAGGCAAGTACGAAACATGTACTGGGTTCTTTAAGCTCGAGCCTAATTTGCATATTATTATTGGATCCGGGAAAATGCCATCTGTTTGGAGCGAGGCCAGATGTAGTAACTTTATTGTTTGAAAATTGGAGAGGATTTCAAACTTTATTGCTAAGGGAATAGGGGTGATGTGATAGTTTAAAGTTTTCCAAGTTTTGTTTGTGGTTCGGTTTGGTATCAATGTGTAGGAGTTTCGACATTGCTTGAGATATGGATGCAATTTTGTTATTGAAATGCATAAGGGTGACGACTGATTTCTTAGTTGTTTGGTTAAAAAATATGGAATTTATTAACCCTACCAGAAAAAAATAACTAAGTATAGACTCAGAAGTAGATGGCATTTTAACAAAAGAAGACAGTAAATTATGGATTTTTCGATACAAAACAAACAAATTCGTCGTTGCGCGTGCTGAAGTCGCTATGTGTTTTTTACATACTTTACAGGAGACACAAAAAACAGATTTTCCCGAAAAATAATCAGAGTATCTAAATAATTTATGTTTACTTTAATACACATATCAAATTTACGTAGTTTCAGATTACTTTTGAATATATAACATTATTAATAATACCTTAATTAAACATAATAGGCAAATTTGACACATAGAGCTATTTATTTAAGAGTTTCGTGATCCAGTGAGTCTGAACTTGACCAAAAAACACTAAAAATATGCAGTGAAACTGCACATATCGGGCGCAATTTTCGCAATCTATGTGCTATGTGTATGTGTAACTTTTAATGTATGAATGTCATATAGCTACTTTCCGTAACTCTACTTACTCTTGAAATATTGCATTTATTACATAGCTATTTTTACAGTATGTGTATATTGAAATAACGATTAAAATTGCATAAAAACCCGAAAATGACTAAATGACACAGAGCGACTTTTGCTCGCGCAACGACGCAATGTACTTGTGCAGGGCACAGGGCCATCGTCCTTCACATAGCGATTATTAGATACAGCTTCGCCTGCGTGGATTACAGGACGTTATCCCGCGGGAATGTGATTTTTTCCGGGATAAAAGTAGCCTATGTCTCCAGCTCACAAACTATCCGCATACCAAATATCATGTCGATCCGTTGCTCCGTTTTGACGTGAAAGACGGTCAAACAAACATACATATTTTCACATTTATAATACTAGCCTTCCGCACGTGGCTTTGCCCGCGTGAACTACAGGACGTCATACCGCGATAATATGTTTTTTTCCGGGGAAAAAAGTAGTCTATGTCTGCTATGTCACAGCTCCTCAGCTATAGGTACCCATACCAAAAATCACGTCGATCCGTACTCCGATTTGACGTGAAAGAGGGACAAACAAACACACTTTCACATTCATAAAATAAGTAAGGACTAGCTTTCCGCTCACGGCGGCGTTGCCCGCATGAGAGAGACGATATTTTCCTGAGAGAATTAAATATTTACTCTTTTATATTCCAAAATCCTCTCTTTATTCCCTTTTAATCCCCAAGGAACATACAAGCCAAATTTCAGCTTCTTGCGCTCAGTAGTTCCGGCTCTGCATTGTCTGTCAGTCAGTCAGTAACGGAAGTTTTTACTTGTAATAGACTATCTTTCCGCCCGCGATTTCGCCTGCGTGAACTACACGACGTTATTCCGCAGGAATGTGATTTTCCGGGATAAAAAGTAATTACCTAGCGTCTTGCCCACAATACGTAGCAATAATTGCTATTAGAGAACTATATTCTATTTACTGATTTGTCTTTGGTATTTTATAATAATGTGTATGGAAGTGTGAATATATAGGTGTTAATCCAGCTAATTCAGTCTTAATCCGGTCTGGCTATAATGTTCCATGTATACCAATCCTGTAAGCCTAGCATGACCGGTCAAAACATGATATATATCGCATGATATAGCGTTTTATCACCATTCAAACGGCAAAACCCATTGTCTTTTGACAGTTAAAGGTCACAGCACATTACATCAACTCGGAAAGGGATCGACACCGTATCGCCGTATCGCCTTTCGCCTCGCCGTCAACCAGGCGTCAACCTAACGCAAGCACGTAACCAAACCGGATCAGCGTCGGTACGTCGGCTCGGCTACGGCTAGGCGGCCGCACAGTGGTTCCATATTTAAAAAAAATTAGAGAAAAAAAATGAATAAAAAAAAATAAAAATAAAAATTGTGATGCTCATTTTCATTTTAAGACCACTGTGCGTAGAGCCGTAAGCTCGGGTACGGAGAGATGTGAGCGCGTGGACGACTAGCGGTAAGCGCGGGGATAGCAAGTTGAGCGACCCGCAAAGCGGTTCGTGAGCCGTGATCAGTATGAAAAGTAAAAAAAAAAAGTCATATTTCGATCTATGTTTCTAGGAGAAAGTTGTTTGCTTACCGATTCTGAGTCGAACTTAAAAATTTCACGTATTAACCGTGGCCCTACCGTTTTGCCCCACTGGTGGGTCTACAGTTAATTTTTTTTCCCCGTAGATCCACTGCAATAGAGTTTTAAATTATGCTTTTCAATGTGTCAGTTTCCGTGGGACCACGGGTAATCGCCTTAGGTAATTTCTTTCCCCGTAGACCTACTGCACTAGGCATATGCCAAATATGCATATACATCCGCCTGCATTTAACCGCCTCTGTGGTCTAGTGGTTCACACCACCGACTTCAGACCCAGAGGTCCCGGGTTCGATTCCCAGCGGGGGTACATATTGTATTTGGTTTGGTTGGTGGTAGGACTTGTTCTTAGTCCGCCTGGCTAGCTATCACCATCTTATCTAAGTCTGACACCATAACAATTATGTTTTCAGCATTATTGTGTTCCGGCAGTTAAAGATAAGATAGCCAGTTCCTCAGTGAGGATTCCGGGAGTAGTGCGCTTCCACCTTCAGCCTTGTAAAGGATTTTTTGAAATCGGTTCAGTAGTTTTTGAGTTTATTCGTTACATACCTGAATACATAGGTACATCCATACAAATATTTCTTTTTTATAATATTAGTATAAATAAAAATATAGTTTCTCCTTACCCCAAAGAAAAAATAAAAAGTAAATTATTATATAAACACAAATTAAAATAAACATAAAAACAATAATTATTATTCATACTTTTCCAAACATAACAGCAGTGGGACCACGGTTAAAGTCAGTTTTGTTTCAATTCCCCGTAGTCCCACTGTAAAATAGTGGGTCTACGGGGAATAAAAATTACCTATGTACCCACCAGTGGGTCATAGCGGTGGGGCCACGGGTAATACCCGAAAAACTGTTTAGCCATTAAGTTATAAAGTAGGTACTCAATTCCAGACAATTCTTACGACATACGAATGAATTATACTTACCAGTCTCATAGCCCTCATTAATTTGTAATCTAGTTCACCATTTAACTGTATCAAATTAATTGAATACATAAATCTTATCTGGGTCATAATAAACGTCAATATTTGTAATTTATGATTGCTATTGTCAATGGCCGTTAAAAATGAATAAGTAATTATTAGTTTTTATGTCTTTATTATGGACTGAGAACTGAGAGGTATAAAAAAGCTGTTAAATTGCCTTGGTGCATGAAGAGTGCTTTAATTGCTATACTATTTATGACTTTATGACGTGGTGATAAAGGTTCTGTGTCTTTTAAAGGAAGAAATATTAATGTGTGCTTTTATTATGAAGTTTATACAAACAATAATTTCCATTTGTCTTCCAAAGAGATTGTGGAACGGCGATAACGTTCTTCAAACTCTAACTAAACCCCATACCTACCTGCAGCAAAGAATTTTCGGTATGTTGTTGAAATGCACGTTTTGTTTTCTTTTTTAATATTCGTTGTAGATTTGAGAATATTGACACTTTTTTGTTTTGTAAGTATATGAAAACACTAAAGTGTAAATATTTTTCAAAATAAAAAAATAACTAAATGTACAACCCTAGTTCTTATGCATTTCAACAACATACTTACCGAAAATTCATTGCCGGATGGTGGAAATACGCTATCCCCGTTTGTATGGAATGGAGACCGTTTGCTACACAATCCTCATAATAATAATCATAATAATAATCATAATCATTTATTGTGAAACATAGGTACATACAGATGTCATAATACAATATAATTGATCAGCTATGTCCTGCCATGATAGCATACAATGAAGGTTTGAATTAACTATACTTACTACAATTGAAAAAGTAATGATAGTAGGTACAAATTGATCATGCATGATAAGATAATAAATTAAAATTATTTTGAAAATTTATTTAAATCAAATGTAAAAATAAATAAAAAAGTAAAAAATTAAATGGTACAGTCAAAATATAATTACAAATCTTTATCTGTCGAAAATTCATTGAGTGTGTAGTAGCATTTTTCCAACAACAACGTCTTTAATTTCTGCTTAAACGAAAAGTTATTATCAGTGTGTCTTATTGATGAAGGTATCTTATTATAGATACAAGGTGCATTACAAAAAACACTCTTACTCATAAGCGCGGTTTTACAAGGAACATTGCAAAGTTTATCTTTATGTCGTGCAGATGAAAGAAATTTAAACAATTCAATGTTATGTTTGACAAAAATAGCGCATTCAAGAATGTACAAACATGGAAGTGTAAGAATCTTGTAATTTATAAAGTAGGGCTTACATGTGTCTGTTTGAAGTAGGTTGAACATAGCTCTAATACAGCGTTTTTGAGACCTAAATACAATTTCATTGTCGGTTGCATTACCCCAAAATATGACACCATATCTCAATGTAGACCAAACATATCCATGATATGCAGTTAGCAAAGCCTCTGTGCTTACTATTTTACTAAGCTTATATAAAGCATACGAATAACTACTCAATTTACTACATATGTGCTGTACATGTGAATTCCACTTTAAGTTACTGTCAATGAGTATACCTAAAAATTTTGCCGTTTTTGTCTCATATATTTGTTTCCCTAAGTAATTTATATTTAAGTTGATCGAATTTACCTCTCTCTGTTGAAAGCTCATGATCTGCGTTTTGTCTAAATTAACCTTAAGATTATGATCACTTAGCCATTGTACTATCGATGTCAAAGTTTTATTTATGTCAGTTTCAAGTAGAGTCAAATTGCTATTGCTGAATAATACAGTACTATCATCAGCGAAAAGAGTCATGTGATTATTGGTAGTTAAAGGTAATTCATTGATGTAGACCAGAAAGAGCAGAGGACCTAGCACACTGCCCTGAGGTACTCCATACGTTACATGCCTTGAATTAGATTGATAAACTACCTCAGTTTTAGTTTTACTGTCAATTTTTTCTATTTGTGTCACTTGATATCTATTTGTTAAATACGATTTAATGAGATCATAAGCATTGCCTCTTATTCCTAAATTGTACAATTTACTTAATAATATTTTGATTTCTACATAGTCAAAAGCTTTTGACATATCCATGTATAGAGCAACAGTAGGCAGTATAGAGTCAACGTTTTTTATAATTTTTGACAAGAAGTTATATATAGCCATATTAATGGATTTGCTCTTTCTAAAACCATATTGTTGAGATGTCAAAAGCCCGTTAAATTCAAGATATTCATAAAGACGCTTATAGATAACTTTTTCTAATATCTTAGCAAAAACAGAAAGAAGTGCTATTGGTCGATAAAAGTTCATATCCATTCGGTCTATTTTCTTAAACAGTGGTTTTATTAGAGACATTTTCAATTTGTCCGGGAAAACTCCTTTCTCAATACATAAGTTTATAATGTGACTTAAGACAGGAGCGATAATTTGAGAAGACCTCTTTATTATTTTTGTGGTAAAGCCGTCATTTCCTGAACTATTGGTATTTTTCAAGGAATTAATAATCTTTAATATGTCAAATTCATTTGTAGGCGTCATATATATTGAATTTAAATTACTAGCACTTGTGTTATTGATCGTATTTGATTTAGAATTAGTCTTAACTTCGTCAATAAAAAAAATATTAAAAGCATTCGCTATTTGTATAGGGTCACTTATTATTTCACCGTTTACATTAATTTTATCTATGCTCTGTTTAGGGAAATTATTATTTTTGTGTTTATTAATAACCCTCCAGGTCGCTTTACACTTGTTATTGGAGTTTTTAATAAAGTAATTGTTCTGTGCTTTTTGAGTTAATTTTAAAATACGTCTGTAACGTTTAGCGTAAGATTTGTAGCTTTTTCTATTTTCATCATGTGGACTAGTTCTATATTTCCATAACAGTTCTCTTTGACGTCTACTACAAGTTCGAATTCCTCGAGTTATCCACCTTGGTTTATTGATGCAGTTGCATTTGATTCTCTTTATGGGAAAGCACAAGTCATATAGTAATTTAAACATATCATGAAATTTATTATACGCCTCATCTGGATCGTCACTATTATATATATCGTCAAAAGTTAATTTACGTAGATTGTCAACAAATTTACTTATATTTTCTAACGCATAGTCCCGTCTCATTATGTACCAATATTTTAAAGTAGAAGTTTTCTTTACCGGACACTTGAGAATTTGTGCGCTGTGATCTGATAAGCATAGTTCAATGACTTCTCCTGCACATCCTTTAACATTGTGAGCAATGTTGTCAAGGCACGTCTTACTAACTGATCGCGTTGGTTGCTTAAAATGTAATTTTAGATTGAAACTGTTAAGCATGTCTATCAATTCTCTAGAATGTTTAGTTTGTACCAAAGTGTCAATATTTAAATCACCACATATTAAAACTTTTTTCTCTTTTAAGCACAGTTTAGTTAAAACCATATGTAATTTATTAAAAAAAATGTCAAAACTTCGAGCGTCATAATTCGGTGCCCTATAGATACAAACAATGCAGAGAGCATGCTCAACTAACTCAACAGCTGATAGCTCAACAACATTTGGTATTGATAGCGCATTTATGCTTGGAATAGTACTGAAATTCAGATAATGTTTAACTAAAATGCAACAGCCCCCATGTCTGTTACACCTATTGGAGAATGATGCTATTTTATAATTTGGAATTAGAAGGTTAGATACATCATTGTCAATCATATTATGTTCCGTTACACACAATATATCTACAGATTTATTTTTGGCAGATAATTCTTCTAGACACACTGTCAACATATCAGATTTACTTATGAGTCCATTTACATTCTGATGCATAACGTTAATATAATTATAAACGAAATAAACAATTTTCCTCAGAACATTCATCTATATTGATAGCTTTTGCATCAACACTTTGAACTCCGGTTTTCTTAGAAATACTACAAGTAAAGTCAGTCTGTATAGATTTATGCTCATAAGTCTTACTATTTGATTTTTCAAGAAGAGTTTTGTACTCGTTAAACTTAAACTTATAATCTAAGTGTAAAATATCTTTTAGTAAAGATTTAGCAAGGATCCATGAAAAATTTCCTCGAGAGGGTAAAGTTTTACCATAATTCATGTCCAGGTAGAGTACATTATCGTATTTAGAAGAAATAAATTTTAATGTGTAATTGTACTTTTGCAAATTTAAATTATTATTATAAGGGACTTCACTAATAATAACATTAGTATGTGATACAGAATTGAGCCATATATTAAGTTTTACTTGAAACAAATCTGGATTCTTATCGTTTGTCCCAGCAAGTATTACAATAGTATCCCTTTTTGTAAGATTTAATGATTGTATTTTTACAGAGTTAAGAACTTCACCTAATGGGGCACCTGGTTTCATAAAACAATATATTTTGAAGTCATCGCCAATTAATTTTTGAATTTTTTCTCTCAAACCTCGAGCTTGTTGATCAGAAATAATAATGATTTTCTTCTCTTCTGCTTCCAATTTAATTGCTTTAGTTGACTTCTGACATTCTTCGTGGTAAACCAATTGTTTCTCGTCTTTTACGCGTTTGTCTTTAGAATTATCTTTAATTTCACTAGTATCATCAGTAAAATGATTTTTATCTTTATGGCTGTCAGAAATTATCTCAGATATGTCTACTTGTGTTTTGCTTGGTCCTCTTACTGGAGTTAAATTCAAATTGCGTACTATATTTCTATACTCATGCAAAGGGGAACCTCTCGGTATTCGCTGACTTATATTCAACATTCTTTCTTTCAATGTAACAGCAGTATATTTGTTGGTTGCAGTAAAATTTGTAGATAGTTTCTTTAGTATGTCAATATTCTTGTCTTTGTCATTTATTATTTGCTTTAGTTCTTGGTTCTCAATATTAAGATTTTCTATTTCTATGTCTGCAATAGCGAGTTTATCTTTATATGCTTGTAATTCTTGTAAAAGTTCATTTGAAAATGAGTTATCTATAAAACTTTTCATTGTGTCGCTTTGTACGCTTCTCATAGTGGTATCCAATATTGAAGAATTAAAACAACTATCCTGATTAAATGTTGAGGATAAGTTTGTTTCAGATCCCGATCTTATTATTTTTTTAAGTTTTGTTACGTTGTCCATTGTATTTTATTTTTGTTACTTTTCTAGTTAAATGTCAATTATTTATAGTCAATGTTTTATAGTATCTTGAATTGCAATAACCTTTTAACATAAACTGCAATGGTTGGATTTCAACTATTAGTCAAATGGGTCAGTCAATAGCAAATTTTCCCCAAAATGGTTAAACTAATTTTCCACTGGCAACACAGAAGAATTGTCACTTTCAAAACTATTTGTCAATTTCATTTTGACAGCAGCATTACTGGGGAAATGGAAATGTCATTTTCAAAACTGCAATTGTCAATTGATTTTGACATGGAAAATGAAGTATTTAGAAAAAATCGACCCGTCTCACAACTAGCTCCGATGGGACTCGAACCCACGACCTTTCGCTTTCCGGGCGACTGCTCTAACCACTGAGCTACGGAGTCGTTACGAGAAGCGTCGAATTTATCCAATACTTCTTACACGCTGTATAGTCAGCGTTAATTTCATCAATGTGGAGATATTACTACCCTCACACGCGAAAGAAATACCTTTCCAGGTATTTGGCAATCGCTAAAGATGAAATTACTATTGCAACTTATTTTAATTTTTAGTTTTTTGCATTCACAATGCAATTTTTATTACAGAAAAATGGAAAATGAAGTATTTAGAAAAAATCGACCCGTCTCACAACTAGCTCCGATGGGACTCGAACCCACGACCTTTCGCTTTCCGGGCGACTGCTCTAACCACTGAGCTACGGAGTCGTTACGAGAAGCGTCGAATTTATCCAATACTTCTTACACGCTGTATAGTCAGCGTTAATTTCATCAATGTGGAGATATTACTACCCTCACACGCGAAAGAAATACCTTTCCAGGTATTTGGCAATCGCTAAAGATGAAATTACTATTGCAACTTATTTTAATTTTTAGTTTTTTGCATTCACAATGCAATTTTTATTACAGAAAAATGGAAAATGAAGTATTTAGAAAAAATCGACCCGTCTCACAACTAGCTCCGATGGGACTCGAACCCACGACCTTTCGCTTTCCGGGCGACTGCTCTAACCACTGAGCTACGGAGTCGTTACGAGAAGCGTCGAATTTATCCAATACTTCTTACACGCTGTATAGTCAGCGTTAATTTAATCAATGTGGAGATATTACTACCCTCACACGCGAAAGAAATACCTTTCCAGGTATTTGGCAATCGCTAAAGATGAAATTACTATTGCAACTTATTTTAATTTTTAGTTTTTTGCATTCACAATGCAATTTTTATTACAGAAAAATGGAAAATGAAGTATTTAGAAAAAATCGACCCGTCTCACAACTAGCTCCGATGGGACTCGAACCCACGACCTTTCGCTTTCCGGGCGACTGCTCTAACCACTGAGCTACGGAGTCGTTACGAGAAGCGTCGAATTTATCCAATACTTCTTACACGCTGTATAGTCAGCGTTAATTTCATCAATGTGGAGATATTACTACCCTCACACGCGAAAGAAATACCTTTCGTAGCCCGATTCTCGTAATAAAAACCGTGACGATATCGTAGCGATTTAGTCGTTGAAACCATTTTCGTATTCACAACTGTCGATAGAACTTGAGCGGCAGCGATTCTATCGAAGTGTCGTCGAAGTGTATTCTGGTACATTAATCGTCCTTCAATCGTTTCAAAACGATAACTCGAAGGTATTCTACTATTTAGATGACCTTTGTTTCGATCGGATTTCAACGACTAAACGTCAAAATAAGCGATCCAAGTATCGTTGGACAAAAGTTCAATTAGCTGGACCTTTTGTATGTGAAAAATAAGCTTGGGGCTAGGATATTTGTTATTATTTATTTTTTATTTTATTTAATTAACTTTTGTACATAATACATAGGTAATGTAATATACAAGGCGGACTTAATACTAAAAGTATTATCTGCCAGTCAACCGTTGGGAAACAGAAAACAATTAAAGCGGTACAAATTATTTCTTTTTTATTATTAATTATTAATAATATTATTAATTAGTAATTATTTATTATTTATTATTTATTATTTATTATTTATTATTTATTATTTATTATTTATTATTTATTATTTATTATTTATTATTTATTATTTATTATTTATTATTTATTATTTATTATTTATTATTTATTATTTATTATTTATTATTTATTATTTATTATTTATTATTTATTATTTATTATTTATTATTTATTATTTATTATTTATTATTTATTATTTATTATTTATTATTAATGATTTATTATTTATTATTTATTATTTACTTATTATATCATATGAAAGAGCGCTGCTTGCACATTCTGAAACATGTTTGTTTTTTTTTTGCTAAACCACGTAGTTTTCGACTTTTGATGATAAATGTACAAAAAATACCTCTCGATTGAAAAGTCGCTGAGTTTCGATCCTATTGAGTTGAAGTCCTATCGAAACTCGTCCAAGCAACACGAGAATACCGATTTTGGATAGGACTTCGATCGAACGACTTCTGAACTACAACGATATTTAGATTGTTTGTATTTACGAGAATCGGGCTACAGGTATTTGGCAATCGCTAAAGATGAAATTACTATTGCAACTTATTTTAATTTTTAGTTTTTGCATTCACAATGCAATTTTTATTACAGAAAAATGGAAAATGAAGTATTTAGAAAAAATCGACCCGTCTCACAACTAAGGTCAAAGGTCGTGGGTTCGAGTCCCATCGGAGCTAGTTGTGAGACGGGTCGATTTTTTCTAAATACTTCATTTTCCATTTTTCTGTAATAAAAATTGCATTGTGAATGCAAAAAACTAAAAATTAAAATAAGTTGCAATAGTAATTTCATCTTTAGCGATTGCCAAATACCTGGAAAGGTATTTCTTTCGCGTGTGAGGGTAGTAATATCTCCACATTGATGAAATTAACGCTGACTATACAGCGTGTAAGAAGTATTGGATAAATTCGACGCTTCTCGTAACGACTCCGTAGCTCAGTGGTTAGAGCAGTCGCCCGGAAAGCGAAAGGTCGTGGGTTCGAGTCCCATCGGAGCTAGTTGTGAGACGGGTCGATTTTTTCTAAATACTTCATTTTCCATTTTTCTGTAATAAAAATTGCATTGTGAATGCAAAAAACTAAAAATTAAAATAAGTTGCAATAGTAATTTCATCTTTAGCGATTGCCAAATACCTGGAAAGGTATTTCTTTCGCGTGTGAGGGTAGTAATATCTCCACATTGATGAAATTAACGCTGACTATACAGCGTGTAAGAAGTATTGGATAAATTCGACGCTTCTCGTAATGACTCCGTAGCTCAGTGGTTAGAGCAGTCGCCCGGAAAGCGAAAGGTCGTGGGTTCGAGTCCCATCGGAGCTAGTTGTGAGACGGGTCGATTTTTTCTAAATACTTCATTTTCCATTTTTCTGTAATAAAAATTGCATTGTGAATGCAAAAAACTAAAAATTAAAATAAGTTGCAATAGTAATTTCATCTTTAGCGATTGCCAAATACCTGGAAAGGTATTTCTTTCGCGTGTGAGGGTAGTAATATCTCCACATTGATGAAATTAACGCTGACTATACAGCGTGTAAGAAGTATTGGATAAATTCAACGCTTCTCGTAACGACTCCGTAGCTCAGTGGTTAGAGCAGTCGCCCGGAAAGCGAAAGGTCGTGGGTTCGAGTCCCATCGGAGCTAGTTGTGAGACGGGTCGATTTTTTCTAAATACTTCATTTTCCATTTTTCTGTAATAAAAATTGCATTGTGAATGCAAAAAACTAAAAATTAAAATATGATTTTGACATTCAAACTTGTTAACTGTTGGAGGGTAGGTATGTAGGTATTTTAACTGCAGTTAGAATATTTTGTTTTTCAACTAAATGCTCGTTCTTATTGTATAATCAGCACTTCATTATTCGTTCGTGATACTATTTGCTAAATCATCTCACAGTTATAGTTGTTACTTGTTACTCACTATTTTGTATTGAGAAAAATCCTTTATTCATGTACACTGTAAGTAGCTAGTTTCTTCCGGATAAATTATATCACTCTGCACGTAATAATACACGAAGATAATAATAGCACGGCAAATACTCATTTAGATTTACACACTTTTTGTATTTTACACATGAAAATTGGGTTTTTTTAATAACTTTGAGACAAATCTTTACGGAGCTTATATTAACGTGACGACAGCAGCGCCACCTCCTGAATTTGTCAAATTGATTTTTTTTGTGTGAAAACTAGATTGGCGCTTAAAGCATTAGTGAAATTATCTCTATGCATGGTTCTCTTAAATTCGATCACATTTACCCTCTTCAACGAGAGTTCAGGGTGTAATAACTCATTACTAATTGCGGCCTGCTAATTATTTATTTAATAAGTTTTTTAGTAAAAAATTTATTTTTATGACAATCTTTTTTGCTGACTGTACTTTAATATTGTATTGTCATCTGAACCAAACCTGTATACAAAATTTCAGCTCCATCGGACATTGTCAAGTGGGTCAAACTAAGCTTGCAAGATTTGTCCCCCACTAACTAACTAACATACTAACTAACTAACTAACTAACATGGCAAGTTAATAAAAAGCTTGTAAAAAGAGAAAATGGCAAAATGGCCGCGTTTGACAACAACTGCGTGCCTCTTACCACGAAACACGGCGAAAGCGAGAGATAAGCGACGCGACGGTCGCCATACAGTTTGCGACAACTAAGCCACAGTACAGTGCCACAATCTTTTCTGTTCCGGTGGCCAAAATGTGAAACTAACGTGTTTTTTTAATGTCATTTTGCTGTCAAGTTGATGTCCAACCATAACGTTGCTGACGGCTGAAGGTCTTAGAAGTCAGGGCCGGGTAAATTGCAACAAAAAAAAGAAAAACGTACATAGCGCCGCTGTCACCGGAACAGCAAAGTTTGCTGCACTGGGCGATTGTGCACTACACTGAATTTTACCGATCCGGCGGTCCGTTTTTTTACGGACCGGCGTGGCATGAAAAACACGGATGATTGGCTTGTGCACTTGTCCGGTTTTTTACTGGCCGGGGCAGCGCAGTGATCTCTTTGAAACTACACTCTACGGACGGACGCGTTTTAAACGAGAGGAATAATGAGTTCCTTGGAACGTCGGCAATTGCTTGCGTTAATTTATTTACGATAACTCCTAAGATATTCATTTAAATTATATGGTGTAAAAGAGTAAAATAATGTGCATGAAATGCTTAAAGCAACTAAGGTATTTAGATTGATAAGGGTTAATACTGTATCCGTTTAAATAGCTTTCCAAATTACCGCATTGTTCGTAACCATTTTTTAAGATATAATAATGGCTATAATATGCTATCCTTAAAAGATAGACATTATGCTGTCGCGGACTTTTTTGTAGATCTATAAAAGAGGAATATTCCAACACGCATTATTTTTTTAAACCTCGAAAGCTCCCGGGCGGCTTGCCGTTTGCCGGCACTTTCGACAATTATCGTTCAATTTCAACCAATTTACACATAACTTTCATAAATTATATATTAAAACCTTCCTGAAGAACCACGCTACCTGTTAGTGAAAACCGCATGAAAATCTGTTTCGTAGTTTTAAAGATTTAAGCATAAATAGGGTCAGACAGACGGGAAGCGACTTTGTTTTATACTATGTAGTGATTTTTGATTAAAATACAAGCATCCGTTTTTTTCCGGATCGGTAAAATTCAGTGTAGTGCACAAACGCCCTCACGCTGTTCGGAAACGTATCATAATATCTATCTACTCTCGTTGAACAGAGTTTACTCGCGCATCTTTTTTTTTAATGATAGCATATCATTTCGCTGTTTGGCTATGAATGTGACGTAAAGATTGGTGTTCGAATGCAAAGTGAATGTGAAGCAACAGCGGAATATTCATTACATAATGGCACTTCCGTTTATTGGACTTACAGAAATGAGTCGTTAATTAATTAGTTTTAAACAAGTTAACTGCCAGGATCGTCCCCCTAACTCGATGGATGATGACCATCCTACTAATATTATAAATGTGAAAGTTTGGATGTTTCCTGATGGACCCACTATTTTGTGCGTTATCACTCAGTGGGCCCACAGGGAATAAATATTCCTCGTGGTCCCACCTGTGGGACAAAATAAAGGGTCCATGAAGAAACACCGCTGCAAACGCAGCTTAGCAATAGCTTAACGTGCCTTCCGAAGTACGGAGGAGCTCGAGGTCCCTAGTAATTTTTTTTGTCATCCATCCCGTGAACAACCATTGCGAAAGTTGCTTAACCTCAACGATAGCAGGCCGAGCGCACTAACCTGTGCCACAGCATATCTATACTAATACTAGCTGACCCAGCGCGACTTCTTTCCCGTGGCCCTACCCCCTACTCCACCCTACCCTACCCGTACTCTACCCCTACCCTACCCTACCCCAACCCTACCCCAACCCTACCCCAACCCTACCCCAACCCTACCCCAACCCTACCCCAACCCTACCCCTACCCTACCCTACCCCTACCCCTACATTCATAAGTACATATATATTATGTCTAAGTGAATAAAGAATATTTTTATCTTATCTTTTATCTTATCTTATCTTTTACCCTACCCTACCCCTACCCCTACCCTACCCCTACTCTACCCCTACCTAACCCTACCCTACCCCTACCCTACCCCTATATCCTTCCTTGGACTTCCACGAACATTTTAAGACCAAAATTAGCCAAATCGGTCCAGCCGTTCACGCGTGATGTCGTGACCAAGGGAAATAGGGATTCATTTTTATATATATAGATTATAATGCCCGAGCTTCACCTGCGTCTAATGACATTAATTAGCGCGCTATTTGATATGATACGCAGGTGTAGCCGGGTCTTAGCGCACTAATTTGACGTGCATGCCGTTAGTAACGCCGTTAGGCGTCACGCAGGTGAAGCCCCAGCATAAAGAGGAAAGATTTGATTGTTTGTTTGTTTGCATCGAATAGGCTCTGAAACTACTGGACCGATTTAGAAAATTCTTTCACCATTGAAAAGCTACATTCTTCCCGAGTGACATAGGCTATATTTTATCCCGATATTGCCACGGGAACGGGTATCACGCGGGTGAAACCGCTAGGATCCTCTAGTATATTATATATTGTGCCTGTTCGCCACAGGGTTCATCTGTCAAATACGTGGATAATATATAGAAAATCCATTCATTTATTGATTCCAGTAAATATTGCAATGCTTGGCGTAATACTTCCGACCTTTTCTGTATCCATTAAATAAAACCAGCGTATATTATTTACACATCCTGAACCGCAAAATCCATTTCCTTGTTCGAGAGGACAATACGACTTATGTTTTACCTAATAATATTATGTATTATTGATGGTAAACTATGTGTGTATTAGTACAGAAATAGAAGAACACAACTAACCTTGTCCTTTGGTTGGCACAATAGCCTAAGAATCCGTGAAAAAAAGATTTAATAAATAAATAAATAAAAGTTTATGTTAAATCATGCCATGTAGGTATACAAAAAACAGTTTTGCGTTAATAAGATAAAATAAATAAATAATTGACACCATCACATACATTGTTCCAATACCAAAGTATAGTAGCTTAAGCACTAGTATTATGGAAAATGGAAACAACTACAGTATTAGGTACCACATATCCGAGGAAATTTTGAAAATTCAATATTAAAAAGACCGGGAATCGAACTCGGGACCTCTAGAGATAGCGGCACCTTGGATACCGGTGCGTATACCACTCGGCCATGGAGGTCGTCAAATATAGATAGCAGCGTCTTTTTTATATCCACAACGGGGTAGTACTTAGTCTTCATCACATTTTCTTATCAACAAACGGGGTAGCACTTTGTCATTGCCCACTTATACCGCACTGCTCCAACACCGCTCCTACCCAACACCGCCCTAAACGAAGGCGACAGCTAGCAGTCACCCAGCAGTCAACGCGGCGACAGCTAGCAGACTCCCAGCTGTCCACGCGTCGACTGCTATTCCCTCTGGTGCGCGGCGACCGCTAGCAGTCAGCGCGCGGACAGCGCGCGGACCGCTAGCAGTCAGCGCGCGGACCGCGCGGCGTCAGCGAGGCGTCAACTACCGAGCAGTCTGACGGCGGTAAGCTCGCGGACTGCGCGCTGTCCGCTTTTTTATATTGTTACTGTAAAATGCATCTACAGTGAAAGCCTTCATCACACCTGATGTAAAGTGGTGGTAAGGCTGAAGGTCGAAGCGCTCTACTCCCGGAATCCTCAATCACTGAGGAACTGGCTATATTATCTCTAACTGCCGTACACAATAATGCTGAAAACATCATTGTTATGGCGTCAGACTTAGATAAGATGGTGGTAGCTATAGCTAGCCAGGCGGACCAAAATCAAGTCCTACCACCAACCAAACCGAACATAATATGTACCCCCACTGGGAATCCCGGGACCTCTGGGTTTGAAATCGTTGGTGTGGTGTGGACTTCAGACTACAGAGGCGGTTAAAATTTAATTACTATTACCCGTCATGCAAACAATCATAGAATAAGTATGTAGTGCTGGTTTTTATCTGAGGAGTCGACTTTGAGAAGTCCGTCAGTCCGTTTCTTCTTTCTTTCTTTCTTTCTTTCCTTCCTATGACACCAAAATAGCTCTCTAGCTATCTAGCTCTCTTAAGTAAAAAAATACATGCTAAACGCGTCCACAAATATATGCAAAATATGCCAAAACAGTGACACTACTATGCAACTCTAGAGCTGGGGGGTAATTGTCTATCTCAACATCAATCGCAATCGCATTCAGTTTGAAAGATATTGCACGGCCATTGCTGATGAAGCAAGTGATGGATGCATGATGGATGTTAAACTGAAAGCGATTGCGATTGATGTTGAGTTAGACAATAACCCCCCTGACCTATGTCAAAATCGAATACTAATCTTTTCCATAAGCTTAGAACAAAAAAGTGTACCTACTGTAACTAGCGCCAAAAGCGCCCAAGTCGCGCGCACAGTTATCTGACACGCACTCTACATTAGTTTCGCATCTTCAGTACAAGTATAGCATAAACTAGAGATACAAGATTACATCAAGGACTGTGATGACCAACAAACCCCAATAAAGGGGGTTAACGAGGAGCCAATGTAATACCGACAAATCTGGGAGCCATTCGGACCACTGCGAGTGGGGAGGAAGGATGCGGACTTCTTAAAGCTACATCAGCTGTAGCTTAGTAGTAGTGATTCTTTTTACCGACTTCAAAAAAAGGAGGTTGTCTGTTTGACCTGTATGTGAATGAATGAATGAATGAAAAACGTTTATTTAGCACTAGACATTACAATACATAATTTTTAAACTAAAAATTCAGTTTAAAAAGGCAGTAAAAAGATCTCCGCTCAGCTAATATGCCACAACATTAAGCTGTGACGCTGATTTCAGCGGAAGCCCCGTAAAATGAGGCACACTCGCGCTACCTTACTTAACCTACCTTACCTTAATATTAATTAGAGCGAACTAAAATTGTTATTATAATAAAAAAGCAAAGAAAAAATATATATATATACAAACACACAGTGGTAAAAAATAATAATATATGTATGTAATATTGTTGGAATTGGATTATATTTGAGTGTATCATTCTATTTAGACTTCCAAGCATGTGTGCTAAATTTCGTAAGTGTATGTACGCTTTTCCACGAATTTCTCTGCGTGCTTTTGCACTCAAATCGTGTGTATTCCAACTTAGGAAACAGTCTAAATTTCATCAAAATTGATTTAGTACTTTTTGAGATATGAGTATTTTATGGTACAATCTACACTAAAGTTTAAAAATTAAACCATTTTGAGGTTGCTTTAATTTTTAAGTAAAATTTTTTCATTTATAAATTTTATACGTGTGAAGGAAATACTGTACATGATAAATTAAATGTAAAAAAGGTGTTGTTTTTATACGCTATTTCCAAAAATATAACATGACATGTGTTCTATATTATATGTCTTGTTTTTTGAAGCAGATGAATGTTTTCACTAGAAGAAAGTCGATTTCTTCTAATAGTTAAGTACTTACTTCATTTTATACATTTTATAAAAAAAATGCTTTGTGAATGCAAAAAAAACAAAATATAATTTGAAACGTCGATGTACAAAAACTGATCTAAAATATAAATGACTGCGATAATCAACAAAACAACACCACCATGCGACAAACAACACCATGTTACATACACACGGCCCACTAAACATTGTAACTACGCGCCTTCACGTATGTTGCGGTAAAACTACGAAAAGGCCATACGTCTTGCCTAATTGACGTTATCTTACGTCGCAGGACGACAGGAGTTTTCTTTTATTTCCCCTCTTTTGTGCGCATGTCGCGGTGCAAGTGGGAACATGTGGACGTTTCTGTTTATCGCGGAAAGAATGTTTTTTTTTAAAGTTTGAATGGGTGCGTGCGATGCTTTTAAAAGGGTTAATGTTTTTATGTATTTTCTTAGTGCTTGCTGTGTGTCATGGGATTAAAAAACATTTAACTTATTCAATTTTGTTTTTCACATAAAATATGGTATCCTTAAATGTTATATTTTTTAACCCACGACCTTTTGCTGTCCGGGCGAATGCTCTAACCACTGAGCTACGGAGTAGTTACAAGAAGCTTTTTATCCAATACCTACTTCTTACGCGATGTATAGCTAGCGTTTATTTCATCAATGTGAAGATATTACTACCCTAAGACGACGGGCTTTTTTTGGTAGTTCATTTTCAACAATAAAAGTGCATTGTGAATGCAAAAAAGTAAAATTAGTATCATCATTTAATATCTACATTTCAACAACAGTGAAATAAGTACTTACTAATAATGTTATTTGAATTTTTACTTTTTTGCATTCACAATGCAATTTTTATTATTGAAAAATGAAAAATGAAGTATTTTAGAAAAGATCGACCCGTCTCACAGCTAGCTCCGATGGGACTCGAACCCACGACCCTTCGCTATCCGGGCGACTGCTCTAACCTCTAAGCTACGGAGTCGTTACGAGAAACGTCGAGTTTCACCAATAGTTACTTCTTACGCGCTGTATTAGCCAACGTTAATTTCATCAATGTGCAGATATTACTACCCTCAGTACTATATTCTTAAACACAAATAAAAAAATAAAAAAAACAATGCACCGATCGGAGAAGAATGCAAATCAGGGGCTTAACAGCAAGCGGGCAAACAATGTTATAAGTAGTAGGTACCTAAGGGTGGTATTCCACTTATCAAAGATCTTTGTCCAATATGCATTTCATCATCATCATCATCATGTCAGCCAAACGACGCCCACTCAATATTAGGTTCAAAGACATTTATTTCTCATACAAACATAAAGTTCATTTACAGAGAGATACAAAAGACACTTAAACCAAATACTAATATCGTGCCTCTGGCGTGACGGCAACAAACAAATCAATAATAATTATTATGTTACAATGTGCATAGGTACCTACGTGTTTTTTTTAGCTTAGATTTGAATGAGATGATGTGATTACATTCTTTTTATTTCGTTGGGTAATTTATTATAGTATTGGACACCCTCAAATAATATTGTTTTCTTACCGTAATTTGTTCGTATTTTAATTAATTGTAGTTAATGTTTGTTGCTTAAATTGTGTTTATTTTCTTTTATGTGCAACGGTATATTAGATCGGACAGAATTATTCATAATATTTGATACTTAAGTGGAATACCACCCTAATATTGTGGGTGGCGAGATGGCAATAAACGCTGTGTAGAGCCACAGAATAAATAATAGTGCTAACTAAGGCAGAGCTCCGTCCTGTAATCAACAATACTATAACATTAGTAGCTTTCCGCCCGCGGCTTCGCCTGCGTGGACTACACGATGTTATCCCTCGGGAATGTGATATTCTTCCGGGATATAACTAGCCTATATAGCTGTCTATAAATTTGTGTTAAAATTCTAAAAAATTAATGGTGAGTTCATTAATGTCAACTCACAGCAACTCACTTGCACAGCCCCAAAATAAGTTATTGCCAAAATTTCAATTTAAAAACTTTGAAATTTCTCTTCTGGCCCAAAAGACCAATTCTGTAAATTGTAAAATAATAAAAACAATGCTGAATTAAATTGTGCGTTCGCTTTTTACACAAAATACTACTTATTAAAAGCTCAGGCCTAAAGCTCCAAAAATAAGAGACACTTTCGTATTAAAAAAAAGACTGGTTTGGTGAATAGGTGACCAACATTATAAATTATACAATTGAACTAACCTTTAGTTATTGTGGATTATTTTGAAATAAGTCTATTGTGTTTAGGATTTATGATTTATGTATGTGAGTTTCTTTATTCCACCATAACTTGAACTGAACTACTTCCACATAACTGAATGCCTTAATTTTATACTATGTATAGATTTAAAAAATGTCTAAAACTAAGAAAGAAGTTCGTTTTCGTTTAATCCAAAGAATTATGCTTCAAGCTGGCTCCAAGAATACTACCTGTTAAAAAAACACTGAGAGGAATTAGGTAAAAAATTACACTGTATGTTCCGTCTCGACGTAGCCCATGTTTTATTTTACTCCCTTAAATAAAAATGATGAAACTGTCAAAAATCATATGTAAAGAAACATTTCAAGTTACGTTTTACGGGTAGCCGGGTCGTATAAGAAACGTCGTCGTAAAAACATATTTGTGCGCTTTCAAATAAACTATTTCCTACTTTAACGACAACATGCCCACGTGTGCGTTATATGTTGTATCATAAATATATTTCCCTTCAATATACTTCGATGACATAGTTCAGGTTGATACGGTATGCTATCTAATCTCAAACATCCAAAACGGTGAGTATCGACTAAAGTATTTACTTGCAGAACTACGAGCATTTGCCGTTTTTGAATTTCCTTGAACCACGCTTCTAACATGACGCTCTTAAATTTAAGCATGTTAAATGAGCATCCATCTTAGATTTCTACGCGAACTGTTCAATGGCCCCTGGAAAGGTGCCGAAACATCGGAAAAAACTAAAAATCCTTTTAAAAACACAAACAATAACTAACTAAATGTGTTTAATAAAGCATGATTGTATTCGTAAAAAATAGTTTTATTTAAGTAAATGACGCTTGATGTTTTGTTTACAACCTATTTTTTTATACTAACGTTTTGGTGTAACGTTTTATCGAGTAAAGGCACGAGCGCGATGTTGGGACATTTCAACAAAAAGTATACGCAAGGTAAAATGCAATGTTACAGGAAAATGCTTACTTCCTGAAATATTTCATATATTACGTCGGACACAGCGTCAATTTTTTTTAGTTATTTTAAACCGGGCAGGCATTTGACCGCCATCTTCTTTGGCTAACAGGATGCAGTCTAGGAAATTCATATTCATACATATTAATTTATTCATTGCAAATCACAGTACAAAAAGTTGTTAACGGATGTTACATGCCTGCCTAGGAGAAGCTATTCACTCGTCACTCGTTCAAAGAGACCTAGGTTGTAAAAATCGAAGAACACAGAAGCAGGCAGCGCATTCCACTCTTTAGCGCTTCGTATGAGGAATGAATTTGCAAAGCGCTCGGTACGGAAATTAGCTAAAAAATGTTACATTCCATGGTAATGTTTTAGGGAACAGAATGTTTAACTCCATAGCTCAGTGGTTAGAGCAATTTCCCGGACAGTGAAAGGTCCTGGGTTCGAGTCCCATCGGAGCTAGTTGTGAGACGGGTCGACTTTTTCTAAATACTTTATTTCCAATATTTTCAGTAATAAAAATTGCAATGTGAATGCAAAAAAAAACAATAGGTACTTACTAAAGTACGGTCTCAAGGGATTTTTGCAATCGTGACGCATTATATTTACGCGGGAGCGACAGGGACAGGTAAAAAATCATTGTACGTAATTCTTCGTGCTCCCGCGCGACCGTACTTTAGTCGGAAACACTCAAGCCAGGAAGCTAGTGACTCTGCCTTTGTGTAAACAGAACTAGCTTCAATATTTAAAGTTACTTGTGTACTTACTTATTTTTTTTAAACTTACATTTTCCTGCTGCTATATACTGCACTGTGTCCATCCAGAATTATGACAAATGTGTCATTTTATTTGCTGTGGTCGTGCGCCGCCTTGTTGGCGAAAATGTTCTATTTTTTTGCCCAACTCTTCCTAATTCGATTTATTTATTATCTGTCCAATAGGGACAGAGACGCTGTTGAGAAATCTAATCTCCAAACGGTTTTATTTGGGCCCAAGTGACAAATAAGAAATAAATTGTGAGCTGTAATCCAGATGAAGATATTTAGGATTTCGCAACGATTGAAGTTTTGAAGACGCTCCGCTATTTTAACCCCCTCAGAGGGGAATTTACAAAAATTATCTCCACGTGTTTTTCTTTTATTATCACCCAGTAGTAAAATCTTAATTTAAAAGCCATTCAAATCCTAAACAGAACTGCGCGCGTTAAGGCTGCGATTCCCCAAAATAGGGTATTTTAAATTATGGATTACTCGCAAATCACAAGTACTTAAATCTTGGAAAAAATATATGTTATTTTACAGTTATTTATCTAGTGCTTCCGGCTGTTTTTTTTCGATTGGTGATATTTTACTGTGTCAAATAAAATCCCTAACATCCGTCTAATCGTAATCCAAATATCCTATTACTTGCAGTATACTTGGTTTTAGTTAACGAAAAATATACGAAAATGATTGTCTTTGATTAGCTGAGGAATTCCGGCCGTCATAATTTTAAATTTTTTTTTAGTTAATTTTTAATTGACTTTTAAGTGATTTTCGATTCGCGGAGCGCTCGCGAGTTCACAGTTCACTGCCGGCTGCCGCTGCGTCCGCGTGAAGTGTATCGAGCGCGGCCGAGCAAGCGTTAGCGTGCCTATCTCGGTCGGGAATCCTCGCCTTAAATAGCGTTGAAAATTGCGACATACATTTTGTTTCTTTCGAAACTTTGTATCTTTCATGTAAAATACATGATATTACGAAAAAAACTTGAGGTTCGTCTGAAAAATACAATCATACACGTAAAATACTTGTTTTATACTCTGTGTTTTTCATATTTTACAATGAAAGGAAAAAAAGTTTTGTTATTTTAGAAATTAATATTTAATTGTTAATTAATTTGATTGAAACTGACTGACAGACAACGCAATGCTGAAACTACTGGGCGCAAGAAGTGAAATTTGGCATGTAGATGATAGATGCAACCCTGATGCTGACCACGATCCTCAGACATGAGGGACCGACCCCAGAGAGAGAGTTCCTAGGGGAGCACTGCGAGAGAATTTTTGGAAATTCCCCCTCTAAGGGAGTAAAAAGGGGGTCCACGCAGATAAAATCGCGAGCAGTGCGCAAGTTATAATATATAAATTTAGATGGTGTTAAAGAATAATACTGTATATGGTCTAAAAGTAAAAAAAAATAGCTAAGTGAGTTTGAAAATACGCAAAATACATTTATAATGTATGTCACTTAAATTTCTTGGGACATCTTATAAAAGTTTAAAACATCTAAAAATATCCGAAAAGTCTAAAAGTGATAATGTCAAACAACTTAACAACTTTATATTTGATGTTTGATATTATTTAATACGTTGTTTTTCTTACATAGAAATTGGAACTTATTCAGTTCCCATCGGCACAGTGGTACGGTCCATGCTTACTGAATTTGGGTCGTGGGGGATCCCCTGTCAGTACAAAACTATGATGAACTTTTGTTTTATAGGTAAGTTAACTACCTTTCCAAAACTACACGATGTTTTCCCGTGGGAATAAGAAATTTTCCATGGTTAAAAGATAACCTGTAATAAAGGTTACCTTTTATCTTTTAACCATGGAATATTTCTTTAAAAAAACAAAACAAAAGTTAATACTTAATAGTTTTTTACTGGCAGGAACTTTGCCACATAGATAGTTTTGGTTTGGTCTAGCATATTATGCTATTCTAGACCAAAACTATCTATGTGGCAAAGTGGCAAATTTCTTTTGTTTTGACAAGTTCTTATACCGAATGACTGTAGTATGTGTAGCCACAACAACGCAGTAGAGGTGGTAGAGGCAAGCTAATAGCTTTGATGTGTCGAAAATTACCGCCGCGTCTGAACTATCTTCTAATGTTAGTAAAGCAAACTAGCGCCACAAAGTAAATCATATGCGCTAAGACCCGGCCAGACCTACGTACTAAATCAAGTAGAGCACTAATTAAAGGCATTACACGCAGGTGAAGCCCCAGCATAACAAGGAATCGTCAAGGCCAGTTTCACCCTTATTTCTTCGATGAGATCTCGTCGCCCCCCAGAACAACGACACAATGATCGCCTCTTTTATACATTTATTATGTCGAACAATCATCTTCATCACACAATTTGTAATTGATTAAACGACAAAGAGTTTCCGTATCAAAATGTCATTAAACTGTAAGACCTTTATTTTTGGAGACAAATATTAAATTGTTCCCTTTCTTACTAAAAGGCGAGAGCAAATTGTGATCCCTCGGAAATTTATAAAGCCCTGAGACAGAGTCTTTAAGCAAATTGAAAATTTCGTATTTGATAATAAAGAGAGTAATTTCGTTATTGAAGACGTGGAAAGAGCTGTCGGTAAAATTATAGTTATTTTTTATCGTTTAGAAGATATGTGTTTAACATCAACTAAGTAGGTACAGTCAAGGTCAAAGATATAGATACAAGTTACTTGTATCTATATTTCTATTACCTTCATATTTCCCTTGGTCACGACATCACGCGTGAACGGCTGGACCGATTTGGCTAATTTTGGTCTTGAAATGTTCGTGGAAGTCCAAGGAAGGATATAGGGGTAGGGTAGTGGTAGGGTAGAGGTAGGGGTAGGGGTAGGGTAGGAGTTGGGTAGGGGTAGGGTGGGGGTTGGGTGGGGGTTGGGTAGGGGTAAGGGTAGGGTAGGGGTAGGGTAGAATTGGGTTGGGGTAGGGTAGGGTAGGGGTAGGGTAGGGGTAGAGTAGGGGTAGAGTACGGGTAGGGTAGGGTGGAGTAGGGGGTAGGGCCACGGGAACGAAGTCGCGCTGGGTCAGCTAGTTAACTATAAAAACAGCTTCGAAATTTGAATTTTGACAATCACCGAAAAGAGTGCCTACCTGTCAGTGATGTTTTTGTCCCTTTCATTTGACGTACACTTAATCAGTCATCCAAAAGAATAAATTTTATTTTGAGTATAAGGCTCACCGCGTACTACGAAAACTAATCGTTGCGATTTATAACTGCGAAATGAAATACCGGTACGAAAGGTAAAATATTTATTTAAAATAACTATCTAGGTTCGTTTAATCCATACTAATATTATTAATGTGAAAGTGAAAAAAAAAAACAAAAATTGCGTTGAAAATGCAACACTTTTCTCCCCCCATACAAACCAGCTGTCAAACATTTGACGTAAATATAAATCAATGGTCTTTCACGTCAAAACGGAGCAACGGATCAATGGGTTTTTTGTTATGGGGATTGTTTGGAGATGGATAGTGAAAAAAGCTACTTTTTATCCCGGAAAAACAACACATTTCCGCGGGCTAACGTCATGTTGGCCACGCTGGCGCGGGCGGAAGGCTAGTAGAATATAAAATTCAAACAGTTTAAAATAGAAATCTTTGTAGAATTTATTATATGTAAGTAATAATGACTTTTTAGAATCTTGTGAATGGAAAATGAAGAATTTCCGAAAAAAAACGACCCGTCTCACAACTAGCTCCGATGGGACTCGAACCCACGACCTTTCGCTTTCCGGGCGACTGCTCTAACCACTGAGCTACAGATTTTTTCTAAAATACTTCATTTTCCATTTTTCAAGTATAAAAATTGCATTGTGATTGTGAATGCAAAAAAGTAAAAATTTAAATATCTTGTGAATGGCTGATAACATTTTCAAATCTTGATGATAAAGTCCGGCACTTTCGATTGTTTACATATTTTTGATTATCATGTGGATATATGTTTATGATTATGTATGTGTCTCTAAGTTAATGAGGTACCTATGGATACATATTATTGCATTTGTCTGTTTACCAAGTAATGTCCAAATTGATGTTTACTTATTTTTGTTGTTTTACATGTTTCCATATTTAAAGTAATTTAAAAGGTTACATTTTGTGGCAACTTGTGGCGTATATATATCTTTGAACTTGACCGTACCTACTTACTTATTGTGTTATATCACTCTTTTTTATTTAACGCAGTAAACGATAATATAAAGGGATACGTTTTTCGTCCTTACTCTTTCGTCTTATCAGCGCTTGACGCCCACTGCTGGGCATGAGTCAAAGTCTCCACAGTCTTTCCCGCATCGAGCCGTTCCCCCTGCCCTACAAATGATCATTGGTCTACATTTATTTTAAGTGGTAGTTCTTCAAAAACAAGTTTGAAAATAATGAAAATGAAATGAAATCATTGCTATTTTAATATTTTTTTTATAAGCAACTTTCCATGCGGGCAGCGCAGGGTCGATCGTTGTGGAGATCCTTGGGGGAGGCCTATGCTCAGCAGTGGGCGTCGTTCGACTGACATGATGATGATGATGAAGCAACTTTCGCAATGGTCGGTCACGGGATTGGTGACCAAAACCTTTTTATCTCGAGCACCTCCGTGCTTCGGAAGGCACGTCACGTCACGTCGTTGGTTCCGGTTGCATTTTCAGTGGTTAATACCCACCAACTCGAATTGGGCCCGCGTGGTGGGTCATGCATGGCCCATTCTCCTTATTCATCCATAAGATATAGATATCATAAGGAAGGCCAGAGCCCTAGCAGTGGGGAGATTAAAAAGCTTCCACCCACGGCTTTGCCCGCGTGAACTACACGAGGTTATCCCGTGGGAACCTGATATTTTCCAGGATAAAAAGTAGCCCATATAACTCTCCAGTTGATCTCTCTCTCCAAATCACGTCGATCAGTTGCTCCGTTTCGACGTGAAAGACGGACAAGGTAGGTTAAAATTGGGGTACCTGGATCAAGAGATATCCAGGTACCCCAATTTTCACCATTCATTTATTCATTGATTCATCTTTTCAAATATTCAAGTTTTAAAGTAATCACCAATTAAGTAATAGCTTCATGATTATTAGAAAATAAACTTTTCTACAATTTTTATGTACTGAATACTACATTCATTTATTAATATATCTGATACGAATACAGTACTTGAATACATACTTTACTTGTGTATATTTTTGATTATAGGGTTTAGAGCTCAATAAATAAAAAACAATGTATATGTAAGATACATAGGTACTTTATTTGTTCACATAAAAATATAAACTAAACTAGTTTTCTATGCATTTTACTTAGTAAATCTTTAGCACACTTATACACTTCGTCAGAAAATATATAGTCAACTACATGCTGTGCGCAAACAGTAGCTTTACAATTACATTCCATCTCACTTTTCTTTAATTCATCCGCGTCATATATCTGCAGCTTTATTATTTTAGATTGTGGACCCCTGCTTGGCTTTTTAATATACGAATATAAAATACTGTCTGCACATCGTTTTCTAGATTTATTATCGTGGGTGTTGCGGGCGGTACCATTAGGTTGTTCGTCTATTTCATACGACTGTTCTCGCTCGAGGTAGTGCAGTACATTTTGTCGTAATAACTGATCAGCTGGAATTGGAGAGTAATCGTCATATGTTATATCACGGGATTCCTGAAAAAAAAATAATCCTTGATTAAGGTCGAAAGGAAAAAAAACTGATGTGTTAGGTATAATCTATCTAGATTTACATAACAATCATTAATTAGGTAAGTACCTGCCAAATGAGCAATGAAATGCTTGAAAAGTCGAATAAATAAATATAACAAACAAACAATAAAATTAATGTTACAAAGTAATTGGGAACTTACTGCCATTTTATAATGTCGATAGAAAATCAGACGGAACCGTATACACACAATAAAGAGCACTAAAATTGTGATTTACATTGGTTTTTAACGCGATTTTATATAATAATCCGATTGATTGTTTATTGTTATTAAGGTGCAAAATAGAGCAATAAACAACAAATCTAAAAAAAAAGGGATTTCTTCTGACAATGCAGTTTTGCCTGTGTGTGCCATAGCTTTACATGAATCCTAAAGTCCTTGTCACAGAGGTAGCTATAATATTCAATAATATGTTCCGCTATATTAAACGATGACAATATGGTGAACTTTCCACACATACACTAGAAATATATTGGAATTTATACTTGAGTACCTATAGGTTGGTCACGTTGCAAAATAATCCTTCTTTTAGCGCAGTCGGATAAAGATATTAAGTTATGATAAGTACTATGTTAATGGTTGATTTATATATTTTATAGCAAACCATGCCGCTGTATGATAGGCTTTATAGTTGAAATGGTGACGCTCTGCTGGAACGATGCAACTACGTAGGTACATGAAACATAGGTTTAAGGGTTACTAAGCCTGCTAATATTAACTCATAATCGTGTCTCAATCGTGTTTCAATTGTAGTTCAATTGTAGTGTTTTTTTTAAACACTAGTTACAAGAATTATGACAATATGATGTGATGTAAATTTAGTGTGTGGTGTGACCATCAGTAGTATGGTGAAAAAAGTACACATTTCTTGTAACTAGTGTGTAAAAAAGCAATACAATTGAACTACAATTGAAAGACGATTGGGACACGATTATGACTTAACGTTAGCAGAATTGGCCCCCCTGCTTAAGAGGCTTTGATATAAGATAAACACATCTCCAATCTGGACAATTTCTCGACTATGCACTATTTGTATGTGTGCAAAAGTTTACAATGCATTTTATGCATACCGACTTTTACAAATATGGAAAATCATCCACGTGACCTATGTGTATTTAAGCCGGGATGACAGCCGAAAATGTTACACAGTACAAGCAGCAACAGTTGTCTCGCCAACACGCAAGCAAATAAGAAGGGAACCGGAAAAAAAATGTAAGTGTTTTCAACCATTTATCTAATTCATCTATTCAACTGTTTCGTGTATTCACTTTTATAAGGCATTCGCTTAATTAACTTATTATCTATTTACAGGTCACGACAGAACACTCTTTCAGAGTCCTCCGAAGAAGAAGGAGTGAACATGGTGCAACCTCCCATAGTGAGTTCGCATCGTGGTGATAACGGAGGAGCTAGCAAGACCGGCAACGGTGCAACAAGTTCAAAAAAGCAGCACTCTGTACAGCACCAGCTCACCTCTAAAAAGCGGAAACACCAAACCATCGCTCCTGCCGCGCCATCCAAATATTCAAGCTACGAACTATTCGGCACGGATAGCGAAGATGATGATGACAACGGCGGAGCAATCAAAACAAAATCTTCAAAACACGGTAATAACATGTTTTCATACTTCACTATAAAATATCATAAAGCTTATAGTCGACAGATACGTAAATATAAGCTTGGAAATTATTACTTTGACTTGAAAGTGTATGACACAAACAAATCAAATGCGTTGAATAAGCGACCACAACCACAAATAGCAATAAAAAATAGAACAAACTGCGATACAGAGGCATGGTATCATCTTAAGAAATTTATTGAAGCATCGAGACGACAAACTAAGCAGTGCACGATGTTCACTATGTTCAACGAAGATGATCTTCTAATGATATAAATTTATTGTTTTTCAAGATCGAGACCCGAGGCGTGAGAAAACAGCGAATCACTCATCGCCATCCTCATCAAAGAAATTGAAGAGTGTTGCGGTCCCCGAATCTTCTAGAAAGTATGCTGCTGCAAGTGACTTATTCGGAACTGACAGCGACGACGAACTCATCGACGTCCCTAAATCGGGTAAAAAGCCTCCGACAATTTGTTCCTATTTTACCAAGCGGATGCCTCAAGGTGTTGCCAGGCAAACGGATGCGGATAAAGAAGGTTCACATTTTATTGAGCTAAAGGTTTATAAAATCAATGAAATAAAGCATGTTCAGCCTATGAATAGATGGCGGCATGCAGTAATTACAATTAAAAACAAAACTAATACTGACTCGGAGGCCTGGGCACACCTCACTCAGTTTATAAAGGCCACACGTCATGAGTTTAAGCATTGTCGACCGGATATGCTAAGCGGATATAATTATCAATGAATTAATATTATACTTATTCATAATTATAATCATAATTATATTTTTAGAAGAATTGCTTTTTTAATCTTTTCTAATTACTTATTCATAAATTATAATCATGTATTTTTAGGAATGTTGCATTTACATATATTTACACTAAGTATAACCATTTATATTTCCTAAGAATTTACTTTCATTACTTTTAGTTAAAATAAAATGTTTGGTTACTATATAACTACATTATTTTTCATTCCTTTCACAGTTTTCCCCACTCCAGTCACATCATCTACAAATGAAGGCTATAATGTAATCGATGAAAGTTATAATGTAATCGATGAAAGTAATAAAGTAATCGATGAAAGTAATCAAGTACCTAATCGATGAAAGTTATAATGTAATCGATGAAAGTAATAAAGTAATCGATGAAAGTAAACAAGTAATCGATGAAAGTAATGATGTAATCGATGAAAGTAATAAAGTAATCGATGAAAGTAATAAAGTAATCGATGAAAGTAAACAAGTAATCGATGAAAGTAATGATGTAATCGATGAAAGTAATAATGTAATCGATGAAAGTAATAAAGTATTCGATGAAAGTAATAATGTAATCGATGAAAGTAATAAAGTAATCGATGAAAGTAATAAAGTAATCGATGAAAGTAATAAAGTAATCGATGAAAGTAATCAAGTAATCGATGAAAGTTATAATGTAATCGATGAAAGTAATAAAGTAATCGATGAAAGTAAACAAGTAATCGATGAAAGTAATGATGTAATCGATGAAAGTAATCAAGTAATCGATGAAAGTTATAATGTAATCGATGAAAGTAATAAAGTAATCGATGAAAGTAAACAAGTAATCGATGAAAGTAATAATGTAATCGATGAAAGTAATAAAGTAATCGATGAAAGTAATCAAGTAATCGATGAAAGTAATGATGTAATCGATGAAAGTAATAATGTAATCGATGAAAGTAATAAAGTAATCAATGAAAGTATTCAAGTAATATATGAAAGTAATAAAGTCATGGAATGTGAAAAATGTCGAATTGTAATATATTTTTCATTCCTTTCACAGTTTTCCCCACTCCAGTCACATCATCTACAAATGAAGGTTATAATGTAATCGATGAAAGTTATAATGTAATCGATGAAAGTTATAATGTAATCGATGAAAGTAATAAAGTAATCGATGAAAGTAATCAAGTAATCGATGAAAGTTATAATGTAATCGATGAAAGTAATAAAGTAATCGATGAAAGTAATCAAGTAATCGATGAAAGTAATGATGTAATCGATGAAAGTAATAATGTAATCGATGAAAGTAATCAAGTATTCGATGAAAGTAATAAAGTAATCGATGAAAGTAATAAAGTAATCGATGAAAGTAATCAAGTAATCGATGAAAGTAATGATGTAATCGATGAAAGTAATAATGTAAACGATGAAAGTTATAAAGTAATCAATGAAAGTAATAAAGTAATCGATGAAAGTAATCAAGTAATCGATGAAAGTAATGATGTAATCGATGAAAGTAATAATGTAATCGATGAAAGTAATAAAGTAATCGATGAAAGTAATCAAGTAATCGATGAAAGTTATAATGTAATCGATGAAAGTAATAAAGTAATCGATGAAAGTAATCAAGTAATCGATGAAAGTAATGATGTAATCGATGAAAGTAATAATGTAATCGATGAAAGTAATCAAGTATTCGATGAAAGTAATAATGTAATCGATGAAAGTAATAAAGTAATCGATGAAAGTAATCAAGTAATCGATGAAAGTAATGATGTAATCGATGAAAGTAATAATGTAAACGATGAAAGTTATAAAGTAATCAATGAAAGTAATAAAGTAATCGATGAAAGTAATCAAGTAATCGATGAAAGTAATGATGTAATCGATGAAAGTAATAATGTAATCGATGAAAGTAATAAAGTAATCAATGAAAGTAATCAAGTAATATATGAAAGTAATAAAGTCATGGAATGTGAAAAATGTCGAATTGTAATATATTTTTCATTCCTTTCACAGTTTTCCCCACTCCAGTCACATCATCTACAAATGAAGGCTATAATGTAATCGATGAAAGTTATAATGTAATCGATGAAAGTAATAAAGTAATCGATGAAAGTAATCAAGTAATCGATGAAAGTAATAAAGTCATGGAATGTGAAAAATGTCGAATTGTAATATTAAAAAGTGAATACAGACATCATTTGAAAACAAATTTACATAAATCAAATTGTTTAATAAAGACTGATTTTGACAATATTGACATTGTTGCTACTGCATTTAAAAAGCGAATAATTACTTATCGTTTAAACCCTTCTCAGGAAATCGAGTATTTCTTGCCGGAAACATTTATAAGTGATGGCAAAAAAAATCTTATACAATTAATTGGCATGTCGTTAAAGAAGCATAATTGCATTAAATTAAGCTTTGAACTATTTGTATACTTTACTTTACCAAAATCTAATGAACAGCAAGTTAAGTCTTTTAACACAAAATATATGATTGTTTATCAGTCTACTGATTTAAATGAAATAATATTGAATTTGACAGAAAACATAAAAACCAAATTATTAGAATTTGAACAATGTGAATCTGGTTGGAGTATCCTGAGAATTAGTCATTTAGATATAAATATAAATAAATATTGTCCTTTGAGAGGTGGTACGTACATAGAACTACCGCCGTCTATCAAAAATTCGAAAAGCTGTATCAATATTCAGAATACTGACAACCATTGCTTTCTGTGGTCTATAGTTGCCGCACTATTTCCTGCGAAATATAATGTGTGCAGAGTAAAGTCATATCCACATTATACTTCCGTCTTAAATATAAAAGGCATGTCATTTCCACCCACATTTGCAGATATAAGATTATTTGAAAGTAACAATCCAGATATAAGTATTAATGTGTACGGACTAGACAAAAAAGGCTATGTGACTGGGCCACTTTATTTAACTAAAAAGCGTGACATTGATCATATAAATTTGTTGTTTATAGAACGTGAAAATAAAGGTCATTATTGTCTAATTAAAGACTTGGTTCGATTAGTGAGACGCCAAATAACTTATCATAAAGGTAAAATATACCTATGTGAAGCTTGTTTACAGTATTTTAATGATGAAACTAAGTATAGATCGCACAAATGCTGTGGAGTTTTACAAGTCTTACCTGAAAAATATTCAATTTTAAAGTTCAAGCATTATGAAAGACAACAAAAGATTAATTTTGTGATTTATGCAGATTTTGAATGTCTTTTATCGAGTTTAAAGGAACGTAAATCTCAAAACACTGAAACATTAAAGGTACACCAACCTTCTTGTTTTGGGTATTATATTTGCTGTTCGCATGATATAAATTTAAACAAATATGTTTCATATAGAGGTAGCGATTGCATTCAAGTTTTTATCGAGTCATTATTGAAAGATGTTGAACTCATCCATGAAATATTATCAGAGAAAAAGCCGATGTTACCTTTGACGCCTGATCAAGAAATCCAATACCAAAATGCTAGTGTATGCCATATATGTAATGAACTATTATTCGATGATAAAGTACGAGATCATGATCATGTTACATCCGAGTTTAGAGGCGCTGCGCACAATAACTGCAACTTAATGCACAGAGTGTGTCCATTCATCCCAGTAGTATTTCACAATTTATCAGGGTATGATGCACATCTGTTTATTGAAGAATTGATGAAATATGAAGGCACTGTTAAAATAATTCCAAAGTCAAAAGAAAAATATCTTTCAATAACAAAAATTGTGGAATCAAAAAAGAGCTTGCGACCCATTGAAATAAAGTTTATAGACTCATTTCAATTTTTAAGTTCAAGCCTTGACATGTTAAGCAAAAGTTTGTCAGAAAATGATTTCGTTCATCTATCAAATGAGTTCAGTGATGATAAGCAACTTCAATTACTAATAAAAAAAGGTATTTATCCATATGATTATGTCAATAGTTGGTTGAAATACAATGAAACACAGATTCCATCCAAATCCAGTTTTAAGAATTCATTAACTGGCTTGCACATTTCTGACACTGAATACGCACATGCATGTGCTGTATGGAATTGTTTTAATATATCAAATCTTGGAGAATACACCGATTTATATTTAAAAACTGATGTGTTACTTTTATGTGATATATTTGAGAAATTTAGAGCAACAAGTCTATTATATTATAAATTAGATCCAGCTTATTATATTACATCACCTAGCTTGAGTTGGGATGCTATGCTTTTTTACACTAATGTTAAATTAGAATTAATAAATGATATTGAAATGTATCAAATGTTAGAGAGCGGTATTCGTGGTGGCTTAGCACAGTGTTCTTTACGCCATGCCAAAGCAAATAATAAGTATCAGTCAAACTATGATCAATCACAACCATCTTCTTATCTAATATATTTAGACTGCAATAACCTTTACGGTTATGCAATGACAAAGAAATATCCTATTTCGGATTTCAGATTTTTATCCTCAAATGAAATAAAACAATTCAATGTAATGAACATTCCTGATGATAATAACTATGGCTATATTCTAGAGGTCGACTTATTATATCCAGATCATTTACATGTGTTACACCAGGATCTACCTTTTGCTGTAGAAAAAATTATACCTCCAGGAAGTAAAACTAAGAAATTAACTGCAAACCTTTACGATAAATTCAAATATGTTATTCATTTCGTGCATCTGAAACAATGTTTAAAGCATGGTCTAGTATTATCGAAAATACATCGCATACTTGGCTTTCGACAGGAATGTTTTTTAAAACCGTATATTGATCTTAATACATCTCTGAGACAATCATCAAAAACTACATTCGAAAAAGATTTTTTTAAATTACTCAATAATTCAATTTTTGGTAAAACCATTGAGAATAAAAGAAAACAAGTTGATGTTAAACTTATCAGCAGGTGGACAGATAGCCAAAATATGACTAATAAGCATCTTACCGCAGAGAAGTTAATTGCAAAACCTAATCTAAAGAGCGTGCTCGTTTTCTCAGAAAATTTTGTAGCTATTCAGATGAATCGTGAAAAAGTTATATTAGATAGACCTATCTATATTGGATTTTCAGTTTTGGAATACGCCAAACAGCACATGTATGAATTTCATTACGAATTTATAAAAAGAAAATATGAAGATCAAGTACATCTATGTTATACAGATACTGATAGTTTGCTGTATTTGATTCATACTGAAGATTTCTACAAAGATTTGACTAATGATATAACTCAATTTGATACAAGTAATTTTCTAATAAATAATAATTACAATATTCCTAAAATAAATGAAAAAGTTCCTGGATTATTCAAGGATGAATTGGGTGGTGATATAATTACTGAGTTTGTTGGTCTCAGGGCAAAACTATACTGTATTGACAGTTTTCAATCAAATATCAAAAAAGCCAAAGGTATCACAAAAGCAGTTACTCGCAAATTAAAAATGATTGATTATAAAAATACTCTTTTTAATAAAACTAGCACAAGATGTAACATGAAATTGATACGATCAATTAAACATATATTATATACACAGCAGATAAATAAGCAACTTTTAAATGGAAATGATGATAAAAGACAAATACAAAAAGATAATATTCATACACTTCCTTGGGGACATTGCGACACAATATTTTGATATCTGTATTCACTTCATTGTACATAAAGTTTATAATTTTCATATTGCATATTTATATAATTATAGTCCATTTAATAAATACTTACTTAATGTATTAAACTTAATTGTATAGTGATTGTAAAATAAATGTTAATTAATAAATAATAAAATTAAAGTTATGCTGTTTAATTTCAATTTACATATTGTATATAAAGACTCGCTACGTATGTTGACCTCACATTTACAATGAAGTTCATTAAGCAAGCTGATACCTTAGAAGTGAATAATATAAAGATCGAAAACAATTCTCGAACATCTAAACATGGCACACTCTTACCTGACACGATTCGATGTGTAATTTGCGGTCCTTCTAATTGTGGGAAGACAAATGTCATGCTGAATTTATTATTGCATGAAAATGGACTTAAATTTAAGCATATTTACTTATACTCGAAAACAGCTTTCCAGCCAAAATATTGTTTTTTAAGAGAAGTTATGCAACGTGTTCCTTCTGCAAAATTACTAGTTTTCAATTACGATAAAGATGTGATTTCCCCGAATGATGCTTTGAAAAATTCAATTATGATTTTTGATGACGTTGCATGCGAAAATCAGATCAATATTCGTAATTATTTTGCTATGGGCAGACATAGACAGATTGACTGTTTTTATTTGTCTCAGACCTATTCCAAAATACCTAAACAATTGATACGTGATAATGTAAATCTCCTGGTTATTTTTAAACAAGACGACATTAATTTAAAACACATTTATAATGAACATGTGACTACGGATATTGGATGGTTGGAATTTAAAAATATTTGTAAAACAATTTGGTTTCAAAGATTTAGCTTTCTAACGATCAATAAAGATTGTTCTCTGAATAAAGGAAGATATAGGCAAGGCTTTGATACATTTATTTATTTGTAAAATCAATTAAACATACCTATATAATGATGGATACACTTGAAAGTAATTTAATTGATTTTAAATATTTGTAAAGAACGGTTGAGAATGATCTGAAATCATGGATGCAGAAATTAAAAAACAACTGATTAAATCAGTCGATAATATCAAAAATAAAATAAAAATGATTCGAAATGAAGAAGATAAAGCTAATTTGAAATTTAAAAAAGTGTTCAAACCAATCACAGATAATTTAGAAACAATGATCAAAGTGCATGACAAAGATAAAACTGCATTGAATGTTTCCATAGATATGAGTAATACAATAGAAGATCAAACCCCCTCTTTAAGTAGTGAAGATTTCACCGAGATCATGCAAAAAGATGCAAATGATAGTTCTGAATATTATGATTATACTGATGAAGACAAAACTCCTATCAAAAATGATTATGAAGACACAAGTCCTATCAAAAATGTTGAAGGCACGTTAATGTCAATCGATGAAGATAAACTCATGGATAAAAATATGAATATACCTTTTGGGATAAGACGCAAAAGCAAAAACTTGATGATCGGAAATTCTACAGTATCGTTTTCTTCTACAAACAATGCCGTACAGAATGATAAAAACTATATTATAAGCATCGGTAGCAGACACTACGAACTAACTCCGGGCTTAAAAGAACTTCTTTTATGTAAGAAACCTAATTTGCAAATTGTGAGCGAAAAGGATAAAATAACGTACAAAGATATTCTTCATTACACGAACGCTCATAGACGAAATTTTAACCCAAACAATCAATTAAAAGGTGACAAAGGTGAAAAATATCGAAAAATTATCAAACCATTGTTTTCTGAACAAAATAATGCTAAAAATAAAACCAAAAGCGGGGGTTTTATACCGAAATATAAAAAATATAAAAAAAATACTGATTTCATTTTTTGGGATGATCCCAATGAATTGATTGAAAGGCTTAAACTATTAATTGCCTCCAAAGGCGCTGGAAATACGAATCATGATAACGAAATATTGTCAATAATTGAAGAATTGAAAGAAGCTGGTATTATAAAAGAATAAAAGGTTTAATAATGCTTTTTCACAATCAGTTACATAAGAGCATCTATGATGAGTGTTGATAAATCTAAAAATCAGATTAGCAGTAGTCCATACGTAAATAAAAATATAAATAAAATCAATATAAATATTATATCGACAGCATCCAGAGAATCATCTTGTGGGATTGAGGAAGACCACCATATAGATCAATTTAAAGACAATATTTTAAAACAAATTGTGAGTGTGAACAAATCAATTAGCATTTTAACCAACAGAATAAACAATCTTGAAAAAAGTATTAGTTTGAATGATCTTGGAGCAAAATTAAACAAGCATTATGAGCAAAGCAGATGTCGTAAACGAAATCTGTAAAAACGCTAGAATAAATTATCCAAGAAGAAGTGTATTACTCAAGGACATAGACGATCTTTGGCAAGCAGATTTAATAGACATGCAGGCAATGTCGAAAGTCAATGGCGGGAATAAATACATATTGGTTGTCATTGACTGTTTTACAAAATTTGCATGGGCTATTGGGCTAAAGCTTAAAAACAAAGAGCTTGTATCTAAAGCCTTTAACAGAATATTACAAAATGGTCGTATTCCGAAAAACTTACAGACTGACCTGGGAAAAGAATTTTATAATTACCAATTCAAAAATATTATGAATAAATTCAATATTAATCATTATTCCACTTACTCTACTAAAAAAGCTTCAATAGTAGAAAGATTCATCAGAACTTTGAAGAGTAAGTTGTATAAATTTTTTTACATAAATGGAAATTACAAATGGAATAATGGAATACTTGATAAAACGGTAAATGACTACAATAACAGTGTGCACAGAACAACCGGTCAGCCTCCAAGAAAAATTAATCACGATAATAAAGCAATAATAATGCAAAGATACCATAACTTGGCGCTATCTAAAAAAAATGTAAATAATAAAAAGTTTTTAGTTGGCGATTATGTCAGGATAAGCAAGTACAAAGCTTGCTTTGATAAAAGTTATACACCTAACTGGTCAACAGAAATATTTAAAATAATTAAAGTACAAGAAACTAATCCTACAACTTATTTAATAGAGGATTCCAAACATCGACCTATACTTGGAGCATTTTATCATCAAGAACTTCAAAAAACAAAACATCATGATGTATATTTAGTAGAAAGAGTTTTAAAAAGAAAAGGAAACTTTGTATATGTCAAATGGTTAGGCCTTCCTACTACTGAGAACAGTTGGATAAATAAAACAAATGTATTGTAGATATCAGATTTTGCTTTTGATCAAAACAGTATGTCATATATAAGGCATTTATGATAATTCTTCTTTCATTTCATTTTGAATCTTGAAGCAGTAAAGTTGATCATAATTATTATTTTAAATTTTAATAAAATGAAAAGAAAGCGATTCACGAAATCTCTGAGTAATTCATGTAATAAAGGATCATCAAGTTATTCCGATGTAGCATCAAAAACAAGTTTAGCGAAATCCTTTAAGAACATTGTTTCAAGCACAAAAAAACATCTTAAAAATATTAAGCCTAAATGTAAAAAGGCTTTGATGAATTTGGCATATGCAACTGCTCAAAATTTAGCATCAAATTCGGTGATAAAAATTCCAAGAATTATACCTATACCAAAAACAGGCGGATTTCTTCCTTTGGTGCCCATATTCGCAGGTTTATCAGCTGCTGGTAGTTTGGCAGGGGGTGCTGCTGGAATCGCAAAAGCTATAAATGAATACAAAATGGCTAAAAAACGATTGTTAGAATTGGAAAGGCATAATCAACAAATAGAAGCAGTGTGTATTGGTAAAGGACTACATTTGAAGCCTCACAAGGATGGGCTAGTGATTCACGTTAGCAAGAAAAAAAACTAAATTGCAGGCTACCTAAAAGAGCTTTAACTAATATTGATATTATGAAGCACTCGTGTGATATCCCCTTTTTCCGAGGTGTATATATGAGAGATGAATTACCAATTAAACCTTATGCAGCTGAATGCGGAGTCATTAATCTTGACATTTCTAAAAACTCTGGAACTCATTGGGTAGCCTACGGAAAATTAAATAATTATATAGAATATTTTGATAGTTATGGTAACTTAAAACCACCGAAAGAATTGGTAAAATATGTTGGGCCGAATATTCATTACAACTATGAAAATTTGCAAAAGAATAATGTATACAATTGTGGCCACTTATGCTTAAAGTTTTTAAAAACATTCTGGAAGAAGAATTTAATGAAATTGTAGATTTTAAAGTTATCAAGTAGCAACACAAATAGGTACATGCATTTGATGACTACTTATTTAAATAAAAACAATACTACCTTATCCACATTACTTGTCTGTCAGTGCTAAAAGCTAGTATAGTAATATGATAGTATTTAATAAAAAATCGATTGTAAAACCCAAATCCAATATTTCACGTTCTGTTTTTAAAGACGACAGACGTGTTCGTGTGGTGAAAATAAAAAAAATTACCAAAGAAAATAAACGATTCTTACAAGATATTGGATTTAAAATATAATTATGTTGCAAATCACAGACCAGCCGTACCATGATAACTCAATCGAGAGTTATGAAATTCATAGTTACAATCCATATAGTACCAGCTTTAAAGACAACGATGAAATAAGAATACCGATTCACCAACAAGACGTGTATGTGCTACCATCAAGCAGTTCTATTTACGTAGAGGGTTATGCATGTGTAACTGGCAAAGATCCGAAAGTAAAAAAAGATATTAATTTTATCAACAATCCGATTTCGTATTTGTTTCAAGATATCCGATATGAATTAAATGGTGTTGAAATCGATCGCATAAAAAATGCTGGAATTACTACTTCGATGAAATCGTACATCTCTATGAACCAAGGTGAAAATAAAGCTGCAGCAATTTGGGGATGGAACTTAAATGGTACGAAAGTGAAAGATGGTCATTTTAGTGCGATTATTCCATTATGTAAAATATTGGGATTTGCTGAAGATTATAATAAAATACTTATTAATTGTAGACATGAACTAATATTAAATAGAAGCAGCTCTGTTTTGAATTGTGCTATTTTAGAAAACGATGATGATATAGAAATAGAAGTCCAAAAAGTTCAGTGGCGGGTCCCTCACATAAAAGTTGCTGATCGCAATAAATTGAATTTACTCAAGACTTTAGAGAAAGATCGACCTATACAGTTAGCATTTAGGAATTGGGATTTGTATGAATATCCATTATTACCAAAAACTACTAAACACTCATGGTCAGTCAAAACTGCTTCTCAATTGGAAAAACCAAGATTTGTGATCTTCGGCTTACAAACTAAAAGGAACTTAAATAAAACTAGAAGTTCATCAATGTTTGATCATTGTAAAGTTTCTAACCTCAAGTTATATTTAAATTCGCAATACTTTCCATATGACTCACTTAATCTGAAATTTGATGAATGTAAATACAATATATTATATGAGATGTATGCTAACTTTCGTCAGTCGTATTACAACATTGGTGTTGATCCGTTGCTTGACTTGATACAATTTAAAGAAAAAGCTCCGTTGTTTGTAATTGACTGTTCAAGGCAAAACGACTCGCTTAAAAGTGGACCCGTTGATGTTCGGATAGAAATTGAATGTTCAGAACAGATACCAGAAAATACAACTGCTTATTGTCTGATAATAAATGATCGGATTTTCGAATACAAACCTCTCAGCAACATTGTAAGAAAACTATCATGAATGTGATCGTGGATGTACAAGGATTCAAGGACGAAGAAAACCAGTTCATTCCGAAGGAAATAGCGATCTTGTGGAATAGGCGTATGATAGTTCTATTAATAAAACCACCATATCCATTTTATGAGTTATCGAAAAAAGAACGCTTACAAGTAGCCTGGATAGAGAAAAATAGAGGCATTTATTGGAATGAAGGATTTACGCCTTACTTTAATTATAAAAATATTATTGATAACTTTTTAAATAATAAATGTATACTAACTAAAGGTCATGAAAAAGTTTTATGGATAAAAGATATGTTTAATTGTAATACAGTATATAACTTAGAAGATAGAAATTGCCCTAGTTTAGTTAAATTATATGAAAAATATTCAAGTTCTTTAGATATAATAAGCTGTGTACATCATAATAATATATGTGCTTTAAAAAATGTATTCTGTTTAGATAAGTGGTGTAAAGAAAATAATATCTAAACTTCTAAGTATGAGTCTAAAGTATGAATTTGAGTAACAATAAAATATAATATAACTTACTTTCAAATTATACAAATATATAAAATCTGTTAAGTTGCTTTAAGTTTCTAGGATATAAGTTTGTTAATTAAGATTAAGAGATGTGGATTTTGTAATACATAAAAAATAAAATAAAATAAAAAAACTACTTACTTGTTTTATTGATATGACGTGTAAGTTAAAGTTGTCATCAGTTCAAATAAACAAACGAATACATCAACATTTCAATTACATGTAAGTATTATAAACGTGACTTGTAATCAAATCCCACTGATACCGACTAGTTCGTATTAGAACCACGAATTTCATGAAGAGGTGTAGTGTTACATTCATTGTTATTGTTAAGTACATATTTTATTAACATAGCTTAGAATTACACTTTTGTTTGCACCGATTAAAAATAGTGACGCTAAAGTTTTAAAGTAGCACAAGTATATCATATTTATGAATAATGATTCGTTTGAATAGATCTACAAATGATAATAATGAATATGACGTATCACAAAGTTAAAAATATGAATCGACATGTTATTCAAAGTAATTTTTTGGTACCTTGTCAGTAAATAATATTGTAGGAAAGTAGTGGTTTGGTGACTGAATTAATGATTGCTTGAAAACTTGAACAGTTGAAAACGTGAATAAATGAATGGTGAAAATTGGGGTACCTGGATATCTCTTGATCCAGGTGCCCCAATTTTAACCTACTCACACAAACACACTTTTACATTCATAACATTTCTATGGATGTGCTTTTGACTAACTCGTACTTAGGGGAAAGGTGTACAAAATGATCCCTCGAGGTAAAATAATTCCCTACAGTTTCAACGAAAATACTAGTGCCATCAATGCGATTTGTTGGCTAACATCTTCCCTGGACTCCACTCAGTAGCCCAATAAAGTGTCATGGCGGTGTGACCACAGTGCGTCGATTTATTGCAAAAAAAATTAAATAGCTGTCTGTTCACGCCGCGCGTGATTCATTCATTCCCGTGCGTTCGTGGGTTCGGCGCCGACCGCCGCCCGCGCGACATCGCGATCAGTTGGCCGTAAGCAGCCGTGAGACAAGTTCGTGTGTCTCTGTAGCGACGTGCCGCGCAAATTACCTACCCATATTGGGGACCGAGATTTCGTTTTGCCCCTACTAGGGCTCCGGTCGGGGTACGGACTTGTAACCCGTGTCTGTTCGCTTTGAAAAGCGCCGGGAAAGTTTTAGCGGCCTATTAGGGCATTGTGTAGTATAAGAGTGTTAGCTGTAAGAGTATCCCATCGGGGGTTGTGTGGAGATCGTTTTGCCAGGGCGCGCGCGCGCCGGCGAGACAACGTCAGCCCCCCTGGATTACGGACACTATTTTAGTAAGGTAGGATTAGTTTAATTTACTTAATTTTTGCATGGGAAACCTTCGTTTCAATAAACTGTGGAACACAGTAGATGTGGTCATCACAATTGTGCGTGATCATATTTTTGGTAGCAGAGCTTAGTTGATATAATTAATTTTCATATTAAAATTAACTACATAAAATTTCATAGTAAAAATAAAAAGCGTACCTAAAAAGAGTACCTAAAAAATTTTTTTTTTTTTTTTGTTGAAATCTCGAGGGTATGCCGAGACGATTGAAGTACTAAGAAATTGTTCTAGTAAATTCTCGAACCGAATGTTTCTCACTTGGTGGATCCGATAATAGATAGACACTTATATAATTGTTGTCACATACTAGTGTTTTGATACGAGTTTACTCGCCTAGATGTGTATATTTTTTTTTTTTGTGTGTCCGGATTTATTTGACTAATAGTTCGTTCGAAAGTGTGTTTATTAGTATCACATACTAGTGATTTGACACGAGTTTACTCGCCTAGATGTGTATATTTTTTTTTGTTTGTCGGGATTTATTTGACGAATAGTTTCGTTCGAAAGTGTTGTTTATTAGTACCACATACTAGTGTTTGTTCCGAGTCCGCTTGCCTAGTTAAAAAAGTGGAACTAGTTTTAATTATTAGTAGTATTAAATTACGAGTATTATTATTAAAAATAGTTTTGTTTTCGTTTGTTGATAACGGTTTAGTAGTTGATTTGCGAGGTATGCCATACCGTTAATCCTATACGTTTTGTTTATACCGTTATATTGTTAGCCCTTGAAATTGGTAAGTTGCTAATAATTTATGAAACTAGTAGGGTCCGTGTATGTCGTCCGAATTTTAACCCTTGAACCCCGTTGGGGCCAATTCTGACCACGCATATAGCTGTCAACGTTCACTCAAACCCGGGGCGGCCAATATTGACCAGGCGCCGGCCGGCACAGATTACTTGTGTTTTATATTATCGTGACGCGACCTATTTCTATTGTTTTTTTTTGTTGATGTTTACCACTTTTATATTTCTTTGTTTGCTTGTTTATTAAACGGAATATAAATGGCTCCTACGAATCCGACCGCCGTATCCAGGGCTGGCATCCAAGGAGCTTTGCGTTGGCTTGCTTGTGCGGTCACATTAATAGACCGAGCCGACCGGGTAGGCGCGTTGCTAGCTCGGTATGGCGGGCTGGCAGCTCGGCTGCAAGACCTGGAGCGCCACGCCATGGAGTGTCGCGCGTATTATATGGAAAACCCCCCAGCTGATGATGCCGTGTCGGAACAGCTGGAGCAGGATGTAGCCCAGGCCTATGAGCTGGCTGACCAGTTCACGGAGGCGGCTGAGAGGGCCCTGGCTGTTCGGAAGGGGGAGCCGGTTTTGAGCGGGGAGGTCAAACCTACCCCGACGGCGTTGCTAGGCCGATTGCCTACTTTGGAGATTCCCACTTTTAATGGGGATCTGTCAGCCTGGATGGGCTTCATTAATTTGTTTGACAGTTTGGTGGATTCACGACGGGACTTATCCCCTAGTGAGAAGTTGGCCTATTTGCGCTCCTCCCTGCGAGGAGAGGCCAGCTCGGTAATCCAGCACCTGCTCATCAGCGACGACAACTACCAGGTGGCTCGCCAGCTTCTGGTTAGCAGGTACCAGAATGTCCGGTTACTGGCGGACACCCACGTGGCCACGATTTTGGCCCTCCCGCGAATCACGCGGGTACACCTGTTACGGAGGGAGTTGCTGAACCCGCTACTGTCAGCGGTCAACTCCCTAAGGCGATTGGACCTGCCGGTGGATCAGTGGTCCTTTGTACTGCTGCACATAGTCCTCGCCAAATTGCCCGCTGAAATGAAGGGGCGTTTCGAGCAGAGGTACGGAGGCGACAGCGCCTCGTATCTCCCGCCCTTCGCGGACCTCCTTCGTTTTTTGGAGGACGAATGTAGGGTGACGGACCACCTGGAGCCCGCCCCGGTTCCAGGTGTTGGTCGTATGGTGGCGGCGAGGGAACAGCCCCGTCGCCCGACCAATCGGTATGCTGCCTTCCAGCAGTCCCCTCCCCCCGCACCGAGTGAGCGGTGCAGGTATTGCAGGGGAGATAGGCACGTGGTGCACGAATGTGCCAAATTTAGAGGCCTCCGCCCAGAGGGACGGAGGGCCGTTGCGAAACAGCGCCAATGGTGCTATAGGTGTTTGGGGGGACACATGCAGTCGGCGTGTCCCCAGACCGAGGATTGTCGTCTTTGCGGAGGGAGGCATCACCCCCTCCTTTGTTTGGACCGCAAGGACGCCGGGAGCGACCGGGGTTCGAATTCCTCGCGCACGGGCGGGGGCCCGGCAGCCCGGAACCGGTCCCCTAGAGATTCGGCGGGGCTTAGCCCCCCCGTTCAGTCCCCCCCGGAGAGGGGGAACTATAGGAGAGACGCCCCCGCCACGGGCGGGGGTAGGGGGGTACCACAAGAGTACGCCACGGTGGCGATGGGCACGGGCCCTATTTGCTACTCCCCCCCCCTAATGGAGAGGCCTCGATTGGGGTACTATGTACCGAGGCACGCCCCACACGGGTATTACCCTGCACCTAGGAGTGCTGTTGGTCGGGGCCAGTATGTACCCGATTGGGACCCGCTCGCCCGGTACGAGCGTCCCACATTTGGCGCGCCGACTCAGGCGCGAGGGGGACAAGTACCCCCCCAAAATTTTTAATGGCGCCCCTGTCGGACCCAACCACCCCTCCGGAGCTTGTGCTGTTGCCAACAGCCTCCGTGAATGTTTGGGGACCTAAGGGCAATGTTGTCACGGTGCGTGCCCTTTTGGACTCAGGTGCCCAGGGGTGCATAATGTCCAGGTGGCTTGTCCGACAGCTGGGTCTTTTGCTTGTGCCGCATCACGAAGCGGTAAGGGGGGTGGGAGACTCGCGGATCCCTGATCCGATTGGTCGAGTTGAGTTCTCCTTCTCCCCCCACTTCGCGCCAAGGCCGAAGATCGGTGCTTCGGCGATAGTTTTTGATAAGGTGGTTGGACCACTCCCGCAAGTGCGAGTGCCGCCATCCACGATTGAGCTGACGTCTGGACTGGCTTTGGCTGATCCTTCCTTCCACCGACCGGGCCCAATACACTTGTTGATTGGTGCGGATGTCCTCGGTCGTGTACTGTGTGGAAGCAAGCGAGTTTTGCAGACAGCCGATCTTGTCGCCTTGTCCTCGTCGCTGGGTCATGTGGTGATGGGAAAGGTACCACAGACACCAGAGACCCCGTCGGTAGACCGCCAGACCATTGTCGGTTCTACTTTGTCCGACGTTCTCCAAAAGTTTTGGGAGGTGGAGGAACCCCCCACTGCCAAGCGGTTGGATCCGTTAGCGGAGGAGTGCGAATTGTTCTACCAGAACAACACTGGGCGCCTCCTCTCGGGTCGCTTGATTACCCGCTTGCCCTTCTTGGCGGTTCGCCCTCCTTTAGGGAGCTCCCGACCGATGGCCGAGAAGAGATTGTTGTCCATGGAGCGTAGGATGGCCAGGGATCCCGCATTCAAGGAGAAGTATATAGACTTCATGCGGGAGTATTTGGACCTTGGGCACATGTCCATCTCGCAGTTGGACTGGCGTAATGTGGAACATTACTTCCTGCCACACCACGCTGTTTTGAAGACTTCCAATGGGAAGATCCGCGTGGTCTTTGATGGTTCAGCGCCCACGTCAACCGGAGTGTCGTTGAATCAGTGTCTGCATGCGGGGCCGAAGTTGCATCACGATGTCTGTGATGTTTTGACCAACTTCCGCCGGCACGCTGTCGTCTTTGTGGCCGATATCCGCATGATGTTCAGACAGACCGTGATTCACCCGGAGGATAGACGATACCAGCTCATCCTTTGGCGTGAGGATCCCCAGGATCCGATGTTGGCTTACGAGCTGAACACCAACACTTATGGTTTGCGGTCGAGCCCCTTTGTGGCGATCCGTTCGCTTTTGGAGCTCGCAGAGCGCGAACGGCTACGCTATCCCCGGGCATCTGCTCTTATTGAGGGGGGGGCCTTATTTGTCGACGATATCTGCACGGGGGCCTCGAGCTTAGATGAGGCTCTCGTCTTACGTGATGAGCTGATTGCGCTCTTGAGGGCTGGTGGCTATGAGCTGCGGAAGTGGCTGTCTAACTCACCGGACCTATTGGCAGATTTGCCTAAGGACCACCAGCAAGAGCCGCTCCTCTTTGAAAATCCGGAGACTCCAGACATGCTGTCTGTTTTGGGAGTCCAGTATCGACCAGTCCCGGATTTGTTCACATACAGATTGGAACTGCCAGACCCAAAGGTCTGGACTAAACGCACGGTGCTGTCTACTGTAGCCCGTACCTTTGATCCGAACGGTTGGCTCAGCCCTGTAGTGTTTTCGATGAAGTGCTTCCTACAGGAGCTCTGGGCTGCGGAATTGTCATGGGATGAGCCCCTCTCTGGTAGCCTCCTACGAGAGTGGGTGAGGTTCGTGTCATCCCTACCCGACGTCAATCGGGTTTGTATACCGAGGCAAATGCTGCCTTCGGGAAAGTTTAAAGCCTCCCTGCACGGCTTTTGTGACGCGTCCGAAAGCGGATACGCGGCAGCCGTTTACATCCGAACGGTGGATGCAGCAGGCGTTGTCGCCGTACACTTAGTTATGGCCAAGAGTAAGGTCGCCCCCCTTCGGACTCGGCTAACCATTCCGAAGTTGGAATTGTCCGGCGCCACTCTCTTAGTACGGCTACTCAATCATGTTGCCGACACCTTGGGAAACGGTGTCGACTTGGAGTCGATATTTGCGTGGTCTGACAGCCAGGTCGTCCTTTGTTGGCTGAAGAGTTCAGTCCACACCCTTGAGGTTTTTGTGGCCAACCGGGTCTCACAAATTCAGACTTCAAAGGCCCCGTTGATTTGGCGCCACGTACCGGGCGAATTGAACCCCGCAGATTGTGCCTCCCGCGGCTGCGAGGCGCCTGAGTTAGTGGACCACCACCTATGGTGGAGTCCATCATGGTTGTTACGGCCTGAGCGCTCATGGCCTGCCACCCCGGCTGTGGCCAGAGTCCCAGACCTAGGCATGCGTGTTCACGCCGTGGAGACGGTGGCGGCTCCGCAGATGGAGTTTTTGTTAGACCGCTACAGTTCTCTTGATAAGTTGCTCGGCGTGACTGCTTGGATGAGGCGCTTTGTGCGAAATTGTCGCCAGCCTCAGGAGAAATTGTTGTCTCCGGTCCTCGCCCCACAAGAGCGGCAAGACGCTCTGTTGCATTGGTTGCGAGTGACGCAACAGCGAGAGTTTGAACCGGAGCTGAAAGCCCTGCGCTCAAGTAAGCCCAAGTTGAAGGGACCCTTGGTGCGGTTGAATCCTTTCTTGGACAGTACCGGATTGCTGCGTGTCGGAGGTAGGCTCAGACATGCCAACCTGCCGTACGGATCACGCCACCCTTTGTTGCTCCCCAAGGATGGACCGTTAGTTAGACTGTTGATTACAGACCGACATGTAAAGAATGCTCATGCCGGTTGTAATGCTTTGACCGCGCTCCTCCAACGAGAGTTCTGGATTTTGTCAGCGCGGAGAATAATCCGATCCGTTATTTTTCGTTGTCTCCCGTGTTATCGTTTGCGCGCCGATACGATGCAGCCCCAGATGGGTGATTTGCCTGCCGATCGAGTGAACGAATCGATGCCCTTCTCAGGAGTTGGAACGGATTTTGCGGGGCCATTTACCGTTAAGACATCGCGGCTTCGTAATGCTAGAACGGAAAAGGCTTACTTGTGTGTATTTGTTTGTTTGGCCACTAAAGCGGTCCACCTGGAGGTGGTTAGTGCCCTCACCACAGAAGCCTTTGTAGCCACGTTGAATCGTTTTGTGTCTCGCCGCGGAATGCCGTCGTTAATAAGGTCCGATTGTGGAACCAATTTCAAGGGCACCGATAGGTATTTAAAGGAAGTTTGTGAATTTTTGGATAGGAATAATTTTGAGATCGGATCCACACTCTCTCGCAGAGGGGTACGATGGCAGTACTCCCCGCCATCCTGCCCCCACTGGGGAGGGATTTTTGAAGCAACTGTAAAGGCCGCTAAAACTCACCTTCGTCGCGTTATTGGGGAGACGGTCCTCACGTTTGAGGAACTCGCGACCGTATTTTGTAAGGTTGAGGCGGTCCTCAACTCGCGTCCGTTGTGTCCGTTGTCTTCGGACGCGAATGATTTAGAGGCCCTTACGCCGGGCCATTTTTTGATTGGCAGACCGCTTAACGCCTTGCCGGAATATCCTTATTCCGAAGTGCCCTCCGGACGGCTCTCGCGATTTGAATTGCTCCAGCAGCTTACGCAGAGTTTTTGGCGCCGTTGGCATCTGGAGTATTTGCACATTTTGCAGCAACGCGTTAAGTGGTCGGATAGGACGACCCCACCCAAGACTGGAGACCTCGTGTTGGTAAAGGATCCAAACCTGCCGCCCCTCCGCTGGCGTTTAGGACGCATTGTTCAGCTTCATCCGGGGTCGGATGGTGTGCCCAGGTTTGCCGAGGTCCTGGTGGGGGACTCTGTTTTGAAGCGAGCGATCGCTACCCTCTCTCGCCTGCCCTTAGATTGAGTTGGCGGACAGTTTGCTACTGTCCGGGACGGGGGGATGTTCACGCCGCGCGTGATTCATTCATTCCCGTGCGTTCGTGGGTTCGGCGCCGACCGCCGCCCGCGCGACATCGCGATCAGTTGGCCGTAAGCAGCCGTGAGACAAGTTCGTGTGTCTCTGTAGCGACGTGCCGCGCAAATTACCTACCCATATTGGGGACCGAGATTTCGTTTTGCCCCTACTAGGGCTCCGGTCGGGGTACGGACTTGTAACCCGTGTCTGTTCGCTTTGAAAAGCGCCGGGAAAGTTTTAGCGGCCTATTAGGGCATTGTGTAGTATAAGAGTGTTAGCTGTAAGAGTATCCCATCGGGGGTTGTGTGGAGATCGTTTTGCCAGGGCGCGCGCGCGCCGGCGAGACAACGTCAGCCCCCCTGGATTACGGACACTATTTTAGTAAGGTAGGATTAGTTTAATTTACTTAATTTTTGCATGGGAAACCTTCGTTTCAATAAACTGTGGAACACAGTAGATGTGGTCATCACAATTGTGCGTGATCACTGTCTTCAATCTAAGATAAGCCTGCAATCAAAGTTAAATTGTTGAAATTCTTTTGTGGATTTGTGAATGAAAGTTTTCCTGGTAGTTTAATTGATATTCAGTACCATTTGAAACTCGTTTTGATCTCACCAAGATAATGTTTTGAGGTCATACTTCGACAACTTTTGTAAATTCAACATTTGGGGTAAAACGATCCTCTTTAGTGGGTATAAAACGATCCCAGGAATAATTTTACCAAACTTGAAAAACAATTTAAAACTAGTCATGTTTCTTATGTATTCCTATCTATTTGTACTTTTTACCGATCATGCCACGTACATATCAAAGAAAAACCTACCGATAAAACTGGGAGTGAGTTTTCTGTACGACAAGACAGTTTTCTGTACCTGTAATGGTGCTAAAAACAAAAACGCAGTTGGTGCAGTTAAGACTTTGGGCAGTAAACAAACGGTGTTTACACCTAAGCATGAGAGAGAACTCGTTGAGCACATAAAATATATTGAACCAAAAATGTATGGGTTAACCAAACAAGATAGCATGGGATCGTTTTAGACACCCAGGTGTACAAAATGATCCTTTAGTAGAGGTTTGGAAAATCTCTAATAATTCTAAAGATTTAAATCAAACTGCAATAATGGCATGCCAGTATAACAACACTTAAATGACTTACCCAAAACTCTTTCAATGTTTGCTCTTTCTATATCTAATATTTTGGATACAGTAACCGATTTCCCTTAGGGGAATTATTTTGGACACCTTTCCCGTACGTAGTACCTACGGTGCCACAAACTTTTCTGTTCCGGTGGACAAAATGTGAAACTATCGTGATTTTTTTTAATGTAATTCTGCTGTCAAGTGGATCAAGTGGATGTCCAACCATAGCGCAGCTGGCGGCTGAAGGTCTTAAAAGTCAGGGCCGGTTAAATTGGTACAAAAGAAAGAAACGAGTAAATAGCGCCGCTGTCACCGGAACAGAAAAGATTGTGCCACTGTATTAACCATGGAGCTAGACTACATACTGAGGTAACTGGAGATTGCAGTACTAACACTTTTTTGTGACTACAAATTAAACTGTGGCTGTCTTCCGTCTCACCTACACTTTGAAAAAATAGGTATGGTCATATGAGACAACTGACAGCCACTACATACTAAATGTCAAATTTGCTGGGCACACTTTTTTATTCAGGGTGAAAACTCCAGTTACCTCAGTATTAAGTATAGCTCCATGGTATTAACTATTAACTAACAGAAAGACACTTTTACCAAAGTATTATATTTGTAAGCTTTTACACTCAAAACTGTTTCCCAACTTACTGAAGTTAAGTCTCACAAGAAAAATCCGAGAGGAAAAAAAAACCCAGCTTAATTCCGTACTCGTCAGTGGGATGTGCAACTTCCGGCCGCCATATTAAGTGTTCCTGTCCACTTCCGGCTTTTAGCGATGTTCCCTGTCTATGTTCCCGCGTCAAAGGAACGGATTTCCGGACGAATGTTGTTTGTGATATTTTGCGAAAACTTATCTGAAGGAGAGAAATGGAAAAGAAAGGAGATTTCTTTCTATTTCATCTCAGTATAAGACTTTTTGCATAAATCCTAATACTAAGAAAAGATTGGTTTGGTAAATTAATTTTGGTATGAAATTCAAAAGATTGCTCGTCACAATACTGTTGAATTTTGGATGACACATTATGAGCATTAAAAAGTTACTATTGACACTATTCCTCGGATTATTTTTAAGTTAATAACCTATGTATCTAGTTATCCGTGGTATCGCCAACGACCTTGGGCATAGAAAAGTGGCCTAATTTTCCCGCCCGCTACCCGCACCAAAACAGCTTAAACACACGTTTCGTCAAAACTATGTATTATTTTAAAACGAAAAATGCTCAGTTTTAAGTTAAACAAGTTAGCAATCTTTTCCTGAAAGAAACGTGAAAATATCACTTGTAATTTAGAAGCAGTAGCGTATTTCAAGTTGAAAACAGCTTCATTTCAATGTTTTTTTTTAATAGTATCGTATTGCTATTATTCAATAATTACTAAGCTAGTAGCGTTTGAATCAGCCGATTGCTGAATAAAGTATAACAATCTGAATAAGCTAAGACTATGTTTTTTTAAATGCTCAGATTGAAGTTTATGTATAAGTATTTAATATAATAGGTCTTTACCTATGAAATTGCCGTTTTCTATGGGGAAATTGTAGGAAGTTGGAATTAGCATACAAAAATATTTGGGGATTTCTTGGACATGTGAACTCCGAATTCAACGAAACTTTCGAGATATGATCAGACAAAATTAATCTAACTATTGCTTATAATCTCATTTAATAAACTGTCTTAGAATAAAAAAAATATCTGTTCAAAGCTGTCAAATTGACGACAACCAAGGAGCGGTACTTTGAAGCAGTTATAAAAATTTTAGACGCGTGTTTAATTATTCTTTTCTTAGATGTTTAACATGACGACATACTCTATTTTCGAAACTGACTATTAATTTTTATATATTGATATTAATTAAAAAATTAGAGACCAAACCAATAAACATGTGAGAAAAAGACGGCAATTTCATATGTAAAGACCTATTATATTAATTCTGGATTCATCAGTAGGCTAATTTATGAGTTTTAGGGCCTCAAAAATGATAGTTTCACGACTACATGCACCTTACTAAAAACTCTTACGTGACTGACTGACAGACAACGCACAACCGAAACTAAAAGACATGTATGTTCCTTGGGGATTGTAGGGGAGCACTAAGAAAGGATTTTTGGAAATGCAAGTTAATGCTTATAATATTTTTATTGTTTATTGTATTAATTTTTTAGCAAAATTCTGAAGTTTCATGTTTTGACCACTTGCAAATGTACTTTTTTTCGTCACACCTGATGCCAACTTGATGATAAGGCTGAAGGTGGAAGCGCGAACTCTCAGTAGGTACCCAGCCTATGAGGAACTGGCTATATATAAGGTCCTTCTTAAATAGTGCACATAATTTTAAGGGGTCAATGTACTCATGCATACAAACAACTTTTACTATGGTACCAACATTGAAAACGCGAAAAAAAAATCAGCTGTTCCATAGAAAATTTTAAATCGAATAGATCAAAATGTATGGAACAGCTGATTTTTTTTTCGCGATTTCAATGTTGATACCATAGTAAAAGTTGTTTGTGTGCATTAGTACATTGACCCCTTAAAATTATGTGCACTATTTAAGAAGGACCTTATATATCTTATCTCTAACTGCTGGACCACTAAAAGCTAGAAACATTGTTGTTATGACGACAGACAGACAAAAAACTTTAATTAGCAAAACATAACAAGAAAACTTCTTAACTTCATAATTAGATTGTACTTCACAGAGAAACTTGTCCTAGAAAAACATTTTCCTTTGATGTTGTTTTACAAATTCATATAATTTTTTAGTAAGTACTTTTATTATGAGAACCCGTGGTAGGTACTCGAAATTTAATGAACTTTGCAAATACAATAAAATAATATTTTTTTTATTTTTTTTTATCCACAACGGGGCAGCACTTAGCCTTCATCACACCTGATGTTAAGTAGTGATAAGGCTGAAGGTGGAAGCGCACTACTCCCGGAATCTTCAATAACTGAGGAACTGGCTATCTTATCTCTAACTGCCGGAACATAATAACGCTGAAAACATCATTGTTATGGCGTCAGACTTAGATAAGACGGTGGTAGCTAGCCAGGCGGACTAAGAACAAGTCCTACCACCAACCAAACCGAATACAATATGTACCCCCACTGGGAATCGAACCCAGGACCTCTTAGTCTGAAATCGGTGGTGTGAACCACTAGACCACAGAGGCGGTTAATAAAATAATTGATGCTTGAAACTAATAGTATCGTAATTACCTTTTTGATTGAATCGTTTTCGTTGCTTCTGTTTATCTGTATTACTATTAGCTACAGGCTGGAAATAAATATATTATCAGAAAGAAAGAAAGAAGAAAGAAAAATAATTTATTTGGGACATCACAACAAAATAATATTTACACAAAAACACATTGAAACGTACGGTACCTATGTCCCAAAATGGTCCCGACTCAGCATAATGCTTGGCTTGTGGCCAGCGCTGATCTTCCGTCGGGACCGTATTTGGTGGGGCTGTGAAGCCAACACAGTCGGACAACATAACAAGACTGAGAGGCCAGTGCCAGCAAAAAGAAAAAAAAAAAAAAGAAAAAATAGACATAGACAATGAGTGACTGTCTATCTATTTTAGTATAATTAATCTGGCTAGCGTCACTCCACTGAGCAAAAGAAAAAAAGAATAAAAGTTCTACTTTTACTTAAAAACTAAAAAACTATCTAAAAACTTCATAAAACGAGAGAAAATACATATCTAAATTAAGCAATGCACTAAAAAGCACAAGTTACACGATAATGCACCAAACTAACATACTTACTGAGTACTTACGCAAAATGTTTATACAGTGCATCAATAACTAACTTTTAAACTACGAAAAACTATCAGTAATGACTAAAAACTAAAAATTAAACTTATGAGTGCATCACAAAGTAGCAACTCTAGAAGAACTGAAGTGTTTGAAGTGAGCCAAACAATTACAGTGAGTAATAAAAGCGAACATACTATCAAAATATTGTAAGTACCTATTATAATCAGATTGTTAATTTTGCAGGGTTCTCAGAACAACATGGGCGCATGAAGTTTTTATAAGTAGGATGATCTTTTACAATTTAGCTATCGCTCTATAACTAAACAAAACAAAGTACAACAAAATACTATATTTACACATATAAGGGCTTCACAAAATGGTGATATAACAAGTGAGCCAAACAAATAAGGTGAGTTTTTATAGTGAATAAAGAATAAACAACATTTTATAATGGTAAAAACAAGCCAATATGAGTTTTCTAATTGTATTAAAAAATATATATATATTCTTTCATATAGGGCTCCCTGAAACAACCTTTCATATAGGGCTCCCTGAAACAACCCAAAACAACCCTATCATTACTTTTTACTAGCGGATCCTCGCGGTTTTACCCACGTGGTACCCGTTCCCGTGGGAATATCGGGATAAAATATAGCCTATGTCACTCGGGAAGACTGTAGCTTTCTAACGGTGAAAGAATTTTCGAAATCGGTACATTACTTTTTGAGTTTATTCGTTACAAACAAAAATACAAATCTTTCCTCTTTATAATATTAGTATAGATACACTTGCGTGCAATGAAATCGACTCACTGAACTTTTCATATAACGTTGTATGGAGACATGACTTCGGTTTATTCTTTTTTCTTTTTCACAAAATTGAAGACAGTTTGAAGATTTTTGAATGTGTAATTCAACAATTTGGCGTTTTGCCTTTTCATCGACGTTAAAAATCATTGCGCAGATGCAAATAGTTTCCTATCTATGAGACGCTAAAGTGAACATGTTCGTATGAAAAAAGTTCAGTGAGTCGATTTCATTGCACGCGAGTGTACTGAGAATCGGCCCCCAGGACGAGCCTTGCGCTCCGTGTGGACGGACAGGTGTTGTTTGCGTTGCGCGCTCATGCGTCATGAAGGCGTGCGTGGAGGAGACCGTGTGTGGTGGTTTGCGTGCTCAGTTTGAGCATGTGTCGTTCGGGACGCACGCATAAATGTACCGTCGTATGCCTCAGGTTGAGGCATGCGAGACGAACCATTCGCGTCGCACGCCTCGCGATGTCTGTACGCGGCTTAAGATACCTGATAAACTTTTTATGTCTAAAGTAATACAAAATAAGTGGACACTGGACAAGATATCAGTTTTCATATTTTATCGTTTGGCATAAAGAGGATATGGAGAGCAATATCAGAAACAATATGCTTTTATCTCGATACAAGACAATACAATCAAACTGTATAAACTTTACGATTGAAATCAAATGTGTCATCGTAAACTATAGGTACTGTACTACTAAACTACTTTAGAACATCAAACTTTAAAGTTTGGGTACACTACAAGCGATGATATATGATGCTAATGCTAAGCTACAGAGCACAGCAATGGTGAATGGGTCATGCATGACCTGGGTGCCTACCATCAACTTTAAGACAGCGATTCAAAAATAGCGCGATGCAGAATAGGTTCCAAAAATTAATTGCTTTCTTTCGTACTCTGGCCTTCTAAAAACTGGATCGCAAATGAATTGCTAAATGTGAATGACCGAACGACTTGTGTCCTTATTTCTTCTACCCGTCTCTTTCACTCGATTCTGTCATGCCCGGAGAGTGAGAGGGACGGGTATAACCTGCAGGTGTCATGTTAGCTTAGCCGAGTTATAAGTCAAATAAGCCTACATGACAGCTTAGCGGCTGTGAAATGTCATTGAATGATCACTGAATCGCTGTCATTGATATTAAGCTGTCGTGGTACGAATAAGCGAAGCAGATCAGTTTAGGTCCTAAACAAAACCCCAATAAGAGTTGATGGTAGGCACCTGATCGGATAATCGGATGCATACTTACCTAAAGGTGAGGTGTTGGCTGATAAGGAATGTACTTTTGAGTCGATTTTTTTTAAATAAATGTCTCATGCTGAAGAAGTCTTTTCCACATCATGCTATTGACTAATTTTGCATTCGCGAACTTTCAGTACATTTTCAACTATCTTAACTTTGGCAACATAATTATTATAGTCCCTTGGGTCTGTAAAACTTCTTAAAATTTTAAAAGCTTTGCATTTCGCCATAACTTCTATTCTAAATAACTAAGCATTTAAAAATTTAGTTTTTCTTTTTTACCTTCACAATGCAATTTTTATTATTGAAAATAATTTAGAAAAGCGCCGCCATAGCTCTTTCACCCGGACAGTCAAAGATCGTGGGTTCGAGTCCCATCGGAGCTAGAGTTGTGAGATGGGTCGATTATCTAATAAGTACTTCATTTTCAGTATTTTCAATTTAAAAACTTGTTAATAAAATATAAGAAATTTTTCACCGATTAGGATTTGATTCAAGTAGGTACTTACTTACTTACTTAAAAGCCGCATTAATTTAAATAAATAAATAATTTTTAACATCGCTTATAAGTTGCTATTTTATATCTTTTCATGTCTCATATTCTGAAAGTAACTTCTAACTTGCCTAAAATGCGGGTTGAAAGTGGTATGTGGCGGCCCTAGGGCCGTTAAGAAATTTAAAAAAGGAATAGGAGGGGTCATGTCAAAATCTGTAATAGCATCTACACACGTTCCGATCCGACAGCCGATTTGGTCTGCTCCCAGACCAAATCCGCGCTACACACGTTCCGATTTGGTCTGGGAGCAGACCGAATCGGAGGTCGGATCGGTGTAGACGTGGACGTCGGACGTGTGTAGAGTCTTTAAAAATCTCTTTGGACATTTATAATTACCAAAGGTATGCAGGCAAAGACACAGAAGCCTATACAGCCATATTTTGCTATTATATAAAATAATTAATATCGTAGAATTATTATTTTAATATCTAAAACATTGTTTTTTTAAAGAATGCGTTTTTGGAAACAGATTAAACCAAAAAGTTATTTGTAACATAAAAAATCAGGCTATTCATTTCATGGAATTGCATAGAGTACGGATCAAACACCAAACAAGACTGTACGGACTTAGTTTCCCTTGCCTTCCCTAAAATAGAGAAAATGAACAAAAAAGTTAGTCTTTCGAAAATTCCGCGGCCATAGGAAAAATATTTTTTTTATTATCTGTTTATTTTTACTATCCTCATGTTCGAAATGAAAAGTAGAGTGTTTACTTCGGGTGTATGGACCCATAACAGTCTCAAACTATCGGCGCCCTCACTTCGTTCGTGCGCCAAAACACTCGACTGTTATGGGTGCCATACAGCCCTTGCTAAACAATCTACTATTACTGTTTCACAATCCTTAGCTACACTAAAACTTATCGCAACGACCAATAACCTATTCTATACTTTAATTAACTTCCCTTAAAGCTTTGAATTCAAAATATCAAGACATGCCTATTACAAAACATGGGCAGATTAGGAAACCAACACAAACTGGTCCCAGATTCACCATTAAACTGATTGAACATCATAGAATTTTACATTTGAACGAAGAGAATAGCGGCTCAATATATATTTGTCGGACATAACCGATATCGGCGATCCAATGGTTAATTTATGTCCCTTGTAAAACACGAACAACAACTTCGGTATTGACAGAAGTTGTGTACTTGACAACCCTAATTTTATGTCCTGCCACAGTCTAAATGAATCCGGTGTAAATATTACAGATGCTAATTTTATTTGGTGTGTGAACTTTTAGGCTGTGGCTTAGTCATAGGGTTGAAAAATGCTGTGTTTTCAGACCGCATAATTCGGCAGTAAGCTACTGATATCTTAAGGGTCGCAATCGATAGGATGATCGGGTAAAGCTATTTTAGGTTTATTCCTTAAGTCTTGTGGATAAGGTTCAGAATAGAATAGCAGGTAGTTTGTACGGCTGTCATGTTTTATGTAAGATAAGTTTAGCTTGGTAATCCGATTTATTTTGATCGACGATTGTTTAAGATGGCTACGTTTTGTGTGTATATTTGGGGAGGGAAGCCATTGGAGACGTTCGTTTACGTCATTGAGAATTTCATATTTGCCGTTTCGACGCTTCCTACTTAATATAATAAATGTGAAAGTTTAGATGTTTGGATGTTTGTTAATCAATTAAGCCAAGAGCAAGCCCATAATATATAAAAAGAACAAAAAAAACGGCTGAACGGATTTGGCTGAAATTTGAGACACAGATACTTTGTAGCCTGGAGAGAAAAATAGGAATCTATCCCGGAAAAATATAAAATTCCCGTGGGATAACGTCGTGTAGTCCAGCCGCGGGTGGAAAGCTAGTTTGATTATAATGCTTGAAAGGTTTCAGGAGAAGGATTTTGTTAAAATATTCCTGCATACGTCATTGAAAAATATTTATGGTTTTATTAGTAGGTGTCGCAGAGGAAAAGGCGTTAAAAATTAGTTTCGTACAGAGTTTAGTAATATAGTTTTTGTCTGAAGTGAAAAGTACAATATTCCGGATCAGGGCTACCGCGTAACTTTATGGGTATGAACTTCATACGTTTTTGGGAACTTTAAGTCAATTTTATAAAGAAATTAGCCGCTATCAGTTCCTTGTTTTGTGACGTCACGTCGGGTATAACGATAACTAGCTAGCAACGTTCAACAGAACAAAGCAGCAAAAATCTATCAAGATAAGGAATTCAAATGACAGTTGAAGCCCATACCCATATCCATATTTCTTAGCCGGTAGCCCCCCATATCAGTTGGTTGATCAGTAAGACCGCCTGGCCAGCTGCTACCATCTTATTTTAATTTTTAGTTTTTTGCATTTACAATGCAATTTTTATTATAGAAAAATGGAAAATGAAGTATTTAGAATAAATCGACCCGTCTCACAACCAGTCCGATGGGACTCGAACCCACGACCTTTCGCTTTCCGGGCGACTGCTCTAACCACTGACGACTGCTCTAACTCTAACGACTCCGTAGCTCAGTAGTTAGAGCAGTCGCCCGGAAAGCGAAAGGTCGTGGTTTCGAGTCCCATCGGACTGGTTGTGAGACGGGTCGATTTTTTCTAAATACTTCATTTTCCATTTTGCTACCATCTTATTTAAGTCTGACGCCATAACAACGATGTCTTCAGCATTGTTGTGTTCCGGCAGTTAGAGATAAGATACCTAGTTCCTTAGTGATTGAGGATTCCGGGAGTAGTGCGTAGTGTGCTTCCACCTTCACCTTCAGCCTTTTCTTTGATCCTTACTTTAGCCATATACGGCCAGAATTAATAACCTATCCACAGATATAGGTGCGATCCAGATTAGTTGCTATGCAACGCTTGATTTTTTTTTTCTTTTCTTATTTAATTCACAATCAGTTGCTCTACTTTCAGTGAATTCGTTGCGAGTCGATTGTCTCGTCAAGTGAGCCCTCCATCGAGAGCACTACTCCATATGATGCAGGAGCTACATCCGCTCCGTCAGTGCCAATATGTTATGCCTCTTTAGGCGATTACTGTAGGACTGGGTATTAAGTGCTACTGCCAGCTCATTCGGATGCTGGGCCAGTCGTTTTTGGTATCTTATCGATGTAGTTCGGATTTCTTCCTGAGCTCTACTCTTGTTCTCCGAAACGAAATTTCGGAAACGAAAGAAATTTAAACGAAGTTTCGTTTCTGCCGCTACTCTTGAACATTTTCGGACGCGCACGAAAAGTTCGAATCCATAGACAATTTTCGTGAACGAATGGAATGAACAACATTACGTAGGTTCTTTTAATGTCATTTACGGTAAATAACCGGTTTTTAAATTAACTTTAAAATTAAAACGTTGGTTTAATAATTTTAAGAATGTATTTAATTAGTAATGGTTTACTATGTTTAATAACCCAGAAACTGATAAATGAGCTATTAAAATTCAAGTTTATGTCGAAAAACACAGTGACACTAAAAGAACCCTTTCAATGACTGATAACCGCCCAAGTTAAGATGTCTATAGTCCCCACTGACCTCTATAGTCCCACATTCCTGTATGTTCCGGTGACAGAGGAGCCACTTGCAGTACAAAATTAGGTGTCAAAATGAACATTCGTATGAAAAATTTGTTCCAATGATTATCACCGACCCAGATTTATGCTTGTCGTCGTATGACAACGTAACTTGTCCGCAGTATGACATTAGCTGAGCCGTCAGCCGTTACTTCAAAATTTCAAAATATTTGGTGCATAATTTGGTGTTATTTTTACGGAATTACCAAAGAAAGTAAGTATTAATATTTATGTTTTGCACGCCTAATTCTTATTTAAATAATATTTTCGTAATAGGTTCCTATTATTTAGTTTCACCACATCTTTTCAGTATGGCTCCAAATTCCTGTTCGACAACTCCTCAGCAAATCACTGTACTACTCGATGAACATAAAGATCATGCTCGCGGCAGATTGAGGAGTATAGAAGGAAAGGTCCAGACAAAGAGGCTGTGGGAGGAGTTGTGCGACACTCTCAATTCCATGGGTGGATGCACAAAGACGATTCAGTAGTGGCAAAAGGTAACTAATTATACTTACATCCTAACAATCCATACAAAAACTACCTGTGCCGCCCTCTGTGATCCACATACTTTTAAACTACGGAGACAATTAAAATTACAAGAAAGTTACTGTGTATCACAAAAAAATATAATAAGTATTCCCTGCAATGTATGTAGGTATACAATTTTGGAACTTATTTGAATGTTGTTTTGCAGCCTTACCTGCCTGCTACAGACGTCAGAAGCAGGTTGTATCAGTAATACCAGTATGAAGATGGGCGCGTAGAGAGAGAGACAGTAAGGAACGCTGAGCTCGCAGGCATCAGGGCTGCCATGCCATTTGCAGCTGTGTGAGCTATTGCGAGAACAACTTTATATAATAAAGATTTTCTCCTGTTACCAACCAACTCCAACCTCGCACCTCAAACTTATTGCTTAGTTATTTAATTTTTTACTTTCTTGCATACACTATGCAATTTTTATTAGTGAAAAATTAAAAATGAAGTCGGTATTTAGAAAAAGTCGACCCGTCTCACAACCAGCTGCGATGGGATTCGAACCCACGACCTTTCGCTATCCGGGCGACTGCTCGCGAAGGATAAAAGGACTAAACAAATATAAAGTTATAGGTTTTAGGTAGGAACCTACAACTTTATATTTGTTTAAAAGGAAAATATTCTAATATTTATATGAGATTTTTTTTTCTCATAAAGGTTATAATATAATGTACTATAATGTTGTATAATCAGTGCTTATCCTATAACCAATTTGTTGTAATATGTAACGATATGTTTCTTGTTTTGTAAATGTTAAATGTAAGCTAATATCATGTATTGAAGTAAGAAATAAAAACCATTAAATACATTGATATTGTGTTTTTAATCTATATTAATATTATAAAGAGGAAAGATTTGATTGTTTGTTTGTTTGTTTGTTTGTTCATCGAATAGGCTCCAAAACTACTAGACCGATTTGGAAAGTTCTTTGACCATTAGACAGCTACATTCTTCCCGAGTGACATAGGCTATATTTTATCCCGATATTCCTACGGGAACGGGTAGCAAGCGGGTAAAACTGCGATGATCCGCTAGTCTTCTAAACTAATATTATAAAGAGGAAAGATTTGATTGTTTGTTTGTTTGCATCGAATAGGCTCCGAAACTACTAGACCGATTTAGACAATTCTTTGACCATTAGAAAGCTACATTCTTCCCGGGTGACATAGGCTACATTTTATTTGGATATTATAAGAATGCAGCAAGCAAATATGTAGCAAACCTGCAGTTAGGCATGCATAACGATTTCCTCGTCTTGTCGTAGGTACATTTAACTGAGACACTGATGATTATCTCCTATGACAAAAAAAAAGTTACACAAGTGGGTTTTATTTCAATATTACAATTTTATTAATTGGTTTGGTATGAATGTATCTTCCTGGTTCCTTTCTAAAGTTTGTATTAATACAGCGCTTTTCCCTCGACCTGCCTGTAAAGCTCGAGTCGAAGATGCGGCTGTCTCAATTTCCCTGCGAATCTGCCTGGCTCTGTCTGTTTGGTGATCCTCTTCTGTCAAATAGGGACCTCCCTCCTCGGGAAAAAAAAACTCCGGACCTCCATACCAGCCCTTATACATATGTACTATACACATAGCAGGCTACTATAATTTTAGCTGCTGTTTCTGGGCAGTAATGGACAAGCTAGACAAAAGACATCTCTACCATCGAGCTCTCAATACACCAAATGTGCGTTCAACGGTGCAGCGTGGACGTTTTTGGATGGCAGTATCTTCCCTCTAGAGAGTCCTCAACAGCATTATCGACGGGTGTCATCACTCCCTTAGAAGATATCCAGAATCACCTGAAAATAAATAAAATAGAACTTTAGTATTGAAAATGAAGTAAATGAAAAAATCGTTAATCGGTTATTACTAGGTACCTATATTTACTACTTATTTCCGCTTAATATGATTCCTTTTTTTGAGATTTTGAAGAAATCTTATGTGCTTTGCTAGTACCTGTATGCGGCGCATTAAGTGTGCTGTTGTTTAAGTCAATATCTATATCTGAAAAGCGATAACCAGGCTTATGAAAAGTAAAATCGAAAAGTTCATTGAAATGCGTGTTTACATAGTACAAACTTACTTTAAGGGTTGGCTTGAACTCTTGTCGCCTTGCCCCTGGAGATAATAAAGGCACTATCTCAGTCCACAGCTCCTCGAATAATTCCCGACTGAGTCTGTAATTGCCTATAAACTCTAGATCGGGAATATTCGCTATAAATAACTGATTTCGCAGGTGCTGCCGGTTCTTTCTCCTCTCCAAGCGTTCTTCGCGCAAAGCAGCAGCGATTAAAAGCTGCCTCGTAGCCACATCAGTTAATATTTTAATAAAAATCGACCCAAACGAAAATAGAAAGGTAACGCTTTTGAGTTCGTCAAAACTGCGAACTAAAAACTGCCAAACTTCAATTTTCGTTCGTTATTAAATTGAATTAGAGTAGGCTTAGAAAATTTAAACGTCAAAGCATTTTCGTTTCAACGAAGTTTCGAAACGAAGAAGTCGGTGGTAGGAAATGTGCGAAGTTTCGAAAGAAATTTCGTTTTTCGTTGAATTAGAGTAGACCTGCTGTACTCATTTGCAGATTCTCGTGAATTTCGTTGTTCGTCACAAACCTTGATATTAGCATAGAATTAACAACAGTTGCCAGGGTATTGCTAGGTGTTGCCTAGCAACTAATCTGGATCGCTCCTATCCCTATCTGTGGATAGGTTATTAATTCTGGCCGATAGCTGCTATATTGGTATGAACAATAATTGATGTTACAATAGTCTTTATTTATTACCGTCAGCCTTATCACCACTTAGAGCGCTACTCGGAAAAATATGGACTTTTTGATATAAAACTATAGGACGGTTAGAGTTGTTACAAATCTGGTAATAAGATATATACTTCTTTATACCTTTAGCTAGATTCGTATAGTTTCAGAAACACGATTTAATGATTTTGCCTCGACACTCTTTATTTTTGAAAAGACCTCTAAAAAATACGAAAATTCAAGATTATTCTTTAATGGGGTTACAAATACTATTGGAAATTAGTTTAATTAATGGACACCAATAATATTTAGGATCGTATAGAAGCATTTTTTTAAATCGCTATAGTTTTTTAATACGAAGTGATTTTGTGTTTTTTTGCCTAATCTGCAAAATCGGTCTCGCTCCCGCGCGCGTCGTTTTCTCATTGCTATCTCGCTTCAGCACGATTTTTCCGAGTATCGCCTTAACACCAGGTATGATGAAGATACCCTGCCCGTTATGGATAAAAATTAATAATTTCTCGACTCCAGAAGCCAGCAACATTTACTTGTCTTTTAATGGATGGGTTGGCGTCGCAACCAAAACCAAACCACCATCAGATGAGGTACGGATTGTTGTTGTACGATTTAACATGTTTTGTTTGGTGTCGGCTTCTGGCATCGCTGTCGTGGAGAGAGTATGGTTTAGGGATGAAAAGATAACAAAGAACCAAAAAACTAGTCTGGTGTTGGTTTTCGCACGAACTATCTCCTGAGGATGCCCCGGGTTGGGGCGAAACACTTGTAGAGTAGTCTAATCGGTGAAGGTGCAAGGTGTATTGCTGTTTTGCTAAATGCAGGTATTGTGCACTGGTACCTATTTTCGTGGCGTGCATGTGCAATTTTTTGCGGGCGGGTGGGCGGTGCATCTTGCATGTTGTGTTTTTTGCGGAAGTAAGCTACGTATTTCGTTTTTCACAATGGTTAGGGACTGCCGCCAAGTGACGCTTGATTCAATCAAATAGATAACATAAAGATAACATAACTTTTACTCGATACCGTATCAGTCGTAAGGCATCGATACCTATTTGGTATCAAATGAAAAGTATCGAAAGTCATGTACCTACGTTCGTTACAAGTACCTATGTATGTAAGAAGTGTTATAAAAGTATTTAAAATCAAGAAAAAACCTCGTTTTTTGACGTGCTCCCTAAGAAAGATGGTTTGTCTAGATGTTTGCAGACTAAGCAATTTCTGAAAGCAGTCATTGTCGCTAACCGTCCAGACAACGAAAACAGTCTCTCACACAAGAGTGTTTTGACAAAGTAAACACTCATCCGAGTAATAAGCCACTCAAAGCCATCTTGTCACTGAGAAGTATTAAGTATTTTCTTTCACAGCGTAACTCCTTACGTAAAAAGCGAAAAAGATCGTCGTTCAACTAAAAAAAATATAAAATTCACCCACAAAAGTCAACATAAATGTTCCAAAATAAAAATAGCTGAGTTGGCTTATTAAAAAAAAACTCAAATTAAGAGCTAAGGGCTGCAACGTTTTTCGCTATTTTTTTCATTACGAGACGACGAGGAGACGAAGTTGAATAATTCATTATCTTGAATTTATTCCCGAATACATTCATACAAAAATGCGCGTTGAGTCGCTCACAATGTATAGTCTGAGAGATATAGTTTATGTCCACACAATGACAAAAAATAAAATAATTTATTCAATACTAACGGATCCTCGCGGTTTTACCCGCGTGGTACCCGTTCCCGTGGGAATATCGGGATAAAATATAGCATATAAAATATTTTGCCCACATACCTATGTGTCAACTTATTCCTGTGTTGTTGTTAATTTTATTTGTTTTCTTTTTATTGTTTTATCTACAACGGGGTAACACTTAGCGTTCATCACACCTGATGTTAAGTGATGATAAGGCTGAAGGTAGAAGCGCACTACTCCCGGAATCCTCACTTGAATATGTATATAGACTATCTATACTAATCTATACTTCTATACCTACCTACTTAATCTATATCTATACTAATATTATAAAGAGGAAAGATTTGATTATAAACAAAGTACATAATGTACTACATAATAAAATGTCGCGTTGAGTCCCGTTACTCTTGTTTATAATGTTAATGGAACGCGAAAGTTTAAAAGCTTTGATTGTTTGTTTGTTTGCATAGGATAGGCTCCGAAACTACTGGACCGATTTCGAAAATGATTTCACCATTAGAAAGCTACATTCTTCCCGAGTAACATAGGCTATCTTTTATCCCGATATTCCCACGGGAACGGGTACCACGCGGGTAAAACTGCGAGAATCTGCTAGTAATATTATAAAGAGGAAAGATTTGTATGTATGTATGTAATGAATAATCTCAAAAACTTCTAGTCCGATCTTTAAAATTCTGTCACCAGAAAGTATTTCAGTAGTTTTGTGGATTAGGTTTTGTAAATCCGTAGATTGAGAAGTTTTGGATATTCAAATAAAACTCACAAATAAAGTCAGGCGCCATTATATTCTCAATCAACGTACCATAGAGATTACAGACAGGGATGTGACACACATCCAATCATAGAGCTTACAGTACAGAGTTGCCATTTTAACATTAGGTTAGGTTAGATTGGTGAGCAGTTAAATACTATCCTTTTAAATACTCCTTTACATTACGTTATAGCTGAAGTTGGCTCATTTCAGAAACATCTCAATATAGAATCTATGAGATGTTGTACATCCTAGGCACCCAGTCCCCTGGCCTACGCCAAGAAGCAAGCCAGCACCGTTTCATAATTCATTAGACGTCGAGCAGTCGTAATAAGGGGAAGCTCTTTAATGTAATTATACTGTTAAGTAAGTCCCCTGCTCCTAGTTCGAGCTATATTGGATTTAAAACCGAATACGCGGCTTTTCGAAAACATTTTTTTTTAAACTTAACCGTCACTTTTAACGTAAATGAGGGTGTGTTAAGGGAATTCAAGTTAAGATCTCCGACAAACAAGATCTCCGACATGCGCTCGTGAACGGGTGCTGCTAACGGCCCACTATTCTTGCGGGTAACAAGGCCCGGGCCTAAATTCATAGACAATTCTTATTAAAAAGTTATTATGTTCTTTTTATATTAAAATTTCATCACCGCAGATAAAAAATAAACGGGAATTTGACTAGGTTGGAGAAGGGTTTTATTGCCATTTTTTAGAAATTCATTAGAATGTGATTTTTTAAAAGTCTTTAGTGTATTGGCCGACAGTAATTCTAGTAATCTTTCACAATTTGATTTATTTTTTGATTAGTGTTGTTAAAACTGTTACTAAGTAAATATGTTTTGATTTATTTTTTAATATGTTATCCTACTAATATTAACTTAGGTAAGTACTGTTTAATTTTCCGGCCCCATTCGGCCGGTCCGACGGCGTCCTGAGGTACACTCGACAGAACATGAGGTTAAACAGTGGAACTGCGATAACAGCTTTTATTACGTAGGGCATAAAGGCGGTCTCAAGGTCATCATATTGTATAGTCTGATGTGCCGCCGTGTGTACACTCCATAGATGTGTGGTCAGCAAAAATGTGTACAATATACGCGTGATTGAATCAGTAAAAAGTTTTGTAGTTTTCTTTTATAAAGGTTGTAGTGTAGCGTAAAGTGTTTTTCTTTATAGTCTAGTTGTTCACGCATTTCGTCAACTAAGCAAACGAAAACATAAAGAACTCATTATATTCGTTACAATCCCACGCTTAAAATAACAGTAGTCGCAAAGTTTATTTCAGTACCCCTAGTGTAAGTTTTTATGTCAAAAAACGCAAACTATCGTGAGTGCGTATTTATGTCAATTTGTATGAAAACTGTATCAGCGCCTCTAGCGGCGAGTAGCGCGCTTATGCAGTTTTCATACAAATTGACATAAATACGTACTCGAAATAGTTTGCGTTTGCTTGACATAAAAACTTACACTCGGGGTACAGGTTGTGTAATATCAATAAAATATATAGGTACTTCCATTCTAACAACTACAAGGCTTTTGTAGAAATTATTCGGAAACAAGACAGTTGCTAAATGGTAACGGAGTTGTTTATTACTTGTTTATTCATATGCGACCTCTTTTGTTATTGTAACTAGGTATTTGTTGTTCTGTATAATATTTACTATTATTTCTGTTAAGGGCAGAATCTACCAAAAACTCTGTCTTTGTCTTTTTCTTTATGTGTAATGAAAATAACCTCACTTTTTAATTGTTTTCAATGTTTTTGTTGTTATTTTGAGCATAAATTCCCTTTTTTAAAAAGTGGCCTGAGAATAATCCACTTTATGTCATTACCTATTTTTCTATATATTATTCGTGAATTCGAGATTAAAGACCAAAAACATATAAAAATAATGTTTTTTTTTTCTTTTTTTATTTTGTTTATAGTCGAGTGAAGATACGAGTGAATATCGTGTTTCTGGCCACAAAATAATCTAGATCGTTTATGAAACTTCAACATATATTTTTATCTGCTCAAAATAAAGAATATTTATTTGTTTACTTTTGAATAAAAAATAGGTTGATTTCGATAAATTCGAAGCTCGTGCCCTTAAATCATTCGAGTAAATGTCGAGAAAATTGTGTTACCTATTGTGTCACTAATGGCGAAGTTGACATTTTTTATTCAAATAAATAAATTTACCTAATTAAATTGGAGAAATAATTAATTGAGTCACAAAAATACTAAGAAAGCACCTGAAATACTACAATGCACGCAAAGTGTCCATTTCAGAATTTTTATGTGCTTAACCACAGCCATAGCCTTCTCTATCGTCTTCTAGAGAAGGCTGTGGCTTAACTGTTAGTTTGTGATAACTTTCTACGTCACTTCTCTATGGACTGTTCTGTTCGCTGTTCGCCCTCCCCAAGGAATTTATAAGTAGGACAGAGGTACCCTTTGTGGCCACTTTAAGGATTTTTTGACTTTTAAGCACTAATTACTAAATGGTCTTATGTATTCAAGACACAAATTATATCTTAAATTATAGATAATTTATTTACCTTTAAAGGTACATTTTTCAATTTTATAAAAGTAAAATAGTTTTTTTATATTACACACAATGTGTGAGAAATGCCAAATGTACCGGTTTTGGCCACTTACTGATAGTTAAACTTTTGTAAATATTGCGAAAAATCGAAACCAAACCCAAGTAAAATCAATATTTTCTAATGCGCTAGAAACCAGTCAATTGCAAAACAACAATTTAATTGTAAAAAACAAAGGTTTTTAAAGTATTTCATCCAAAACAAATTTCTTAAAATTTTCATACAAAACATTTTTTCAAACAGAAAATGGAATTTATTGAAAAAAAACTTATGACATAAGGAATTCTAACGATTGTTATTATTACCTTAAAATACCTTATTTTAATTGCCTTTATCAAAAATGGCTAAAAGTTGATTAGAAAACTTTTAGAGCAAAAAGTGGCCAAAACCGGTACAGTGGCCAAAACCGGTACGCCTGCCCTACTTTGGCCCTCCCATCGCCCCGCTGTCATTTCATATACCTAATCTCAAATATTTGTAATTTAATTAAACTTCTTAATATTTTTTTCTATTTTTTTGTCGATAAAATCCGGCGTAGTCAACACCCTTTTCGTTTGTGCACCATATCGAGGGGCACACTGTATTGCAAGCAGATTGCAAGTAAGTACATAATATTAGTTAAAAAATAACAGTAATTTGCTCGTCGCAGTCATGTTAACATTAATCCTCATATATTTACAACACACCCAATATCGAAGGCACTTTCTAAACGGAAGCTCAAATTATTTTGTTTTGCCCGGACGGAACCTTTTCAGGTTTTATCGCCGCCGAGATTTTACGCCCATAATGCATCGATGGAATATGGCAATAACAACATTTATGGGGTATCCATCAAAGTTGTTAGGTTTTATACTTTGTATACTTTTCTCGGGAAACACGCTTTTATTTACTTTCAGTATACTTAGGTAAATTGTCCGTTCGGGTCAAATCTTGCAACCTAAATTTTACCCACTTGAACTGAAATTGTGTATACAGGGTGCTTACCATCAACTCTTATTGCGGTTTTGTTTAGGACCTAAACTGATGTGCTTCGCTTATTCGTACCACGCACGACAGCTTAATATCAATGACAGCGATTCAGTGATCGATCAATGACATTTCACAGCCGCTAAGCTGTCAGGAACTCTTATTTGACTTATAACCCGGTCGATTTAACATGACACCTGCAGGTTATACCCGTTCCTCTCACTCTCCGGGCATGACAGAATCGAGGGAAAGAGACGGGTAGAAGAAAAAGGACACAAATCGTTTGGTCATTAACATTTAGCAATTCATTTGCGATCCAGTTTTTAGAAGGTCATAGTACGAATGAAAGCAATTCATTTTAGGAACCTATTCTGCATCGCGCTATTTTTGAATCGCTGTCTTAAAGTTGATGGTAGGAACCCATTTTTGGTTTAGATGACAATACAATATTTAAGTACAGTCACAAAAAAAGCTTGTCTTAAAAATTTAATTGTTACTAAAAACTTATTTGTCTTTTTCTTCGTCTTTCAATTTCATGTACTTACTTACGTACTTACCTATTTATTTTATTTATTTTTAAATAAATAATATTTGAAAATAAAGGAACTCGATATTAAAAGTTTTTGGTCACCCATCCCGATACCGACCATTGCGAAAGTTGCTTAACCTCGACGATCTCCGGCCGAGCGCGACGGACTCCTCTCTCGGAAAACTAAGATAATATTAATACGGCTATTTCGGTACAAAGTCAACCTTTGGTCTAAAAATAATTAGGCGCCTTAATCAAAGATAATAAGATCATGTCCGTGGGACGATTAATTGGATCACCATATGAAAGACCCCACGCATCATGACACGGTGTTGTTACTAATAGTGATGTGACAAGATCGATGGAATTGTATCGATATTTGACACTATTTGTCAGGGCTCGGAAACCAGCCCCCTGATTCGCGAACCATCGGAAACGCTCCCGACAGCGGAATGTATGCCCTGTCTCTGTCACTCACTATAGAATAGACAAAGACAAAGCACAGAATTCAAATCCGTTTCCGACGGTTCGTGAATCAGGGGGCTGGTTAGAAGTAGTTAGAACACGCGAATGATTTCCAAGAAACTCCCGTACATTATTAAAAGAGCATTTGCATTTCGGTATAGCTCTTTCAGAATCGATATTATTTCAGTTCCTTCTAATCAAAGATCAAAACAAAACAGATCCTGCTCGAAATACCGCAAACCGCAAAAAAAACAAATTATGAGATCCGCAGGAAAACTAAAACGACCGACTTCGCTCGAAGGATTGCTCAGCTGAACACATAGCGCGGAGAACCGATGGCCGTTGGGGCGGAAAGGTTCCGTGAGCACTGGGCAGGCTCCCTACAAGGTAGATCGACGATCTGCTCAAGGTCGCGGAAAGCCGCTGGATGCGGGCAGCCCTGATAGTTGTGGATATCTTTGGGGGAGGCCTACGCCTAGCAGTGGGGTTCGTAGATACGGCTGAAATGATGATGATGATATCGATACACTATCATGCACATCCCTTTAAAAATTATCGGATCTATGGGACAAGTTGATTAAAAGCATGACGTTAACTAGACTTTTATCAAGATTCATAAAAGTGGAAACATGTTTGAAATATCAACATCTGTCCACAAAACACGCACACATAATAACTTAAACGTTGTTGTTGATAATCTTAACCTGTTGATGGTACAGTCAACCGCAGATAAAGATTAACATTTTCACTACGTAAAACTGCTCAAGTATTATACATCCTTTTCTATCAGTCAGGGACTAAATCGGTGAACTTCGTCTTACTTCTTTTCATGTGGCTGTTGCTGTTCTTTCATGATTTGATATTTAGGAGGACCGTATCGATTGATGTAATGAAACTACAGGATGTTGATTTTCGAATTAAAGCTGGTTCTATACCCAGGTGTTTAAAGTGTATTAAAAATATATACGAACGCAATAAAAATTTGTTTCTTTACAAAATTAAAGGACAATAATCTCCACTGTTTCGAGCAGGTACTCTCTCTCTGGGTGGCATGAATAAATTCCACCCTGTTTTACCTGTAGTTTATTTTATCTATAAACATACTATCCATACTAATATTACAAAAAGGAATGATTTGATTGTTTGTTTGTTTGTTTGCATCGAATAGGCTCCGAAAGTACTGGACCGATTCAGAAAATTCTTTGACTTTTAAAAAGTTACATTCTTCCCGAGTGACGTAGGCTATATTTTATCCCGATATTTAAACGAGAACGGGTACCACGCGGGTAAATCCGTGAGGAGCCGCTAGTCCTCGATAACTCGTAGTATATTCAAGGGGTACCAGACGCAGGCTAGCTTATCACCCCTACTTTGTTGGCACTCCAGCTGTCCGCACCAAGCGCTTCGCAGATTCTTTTTTAATGCGAACCGCTATGAAATGCGCTGCCCGCTTCTGTGTTCCCCGATAGCTACAACCTTGGTCTCTTCAAAGCCACAGTGAACTGGCATTTCCTAGGCAAGCATACAACGTCTTAGACCACATCAAGTTACTAGACAGATGGTGGTAAAATGCTTGCCCAGTCCTACTAATATTATAAATTCGAAAGTTTGTGAGTATGAATGGATGTATGGATATTTGTTACTCTTTCACGCAAAAACTACTGAACAGATCTGAATGAAATTTGCAACAGAGATAGCTTATAGGCTGAAATAACATACACACCACATACACACACATGGGAACCACGCGAGTGAAACCGCGGCCGGCCGTTGGTTTACTATAAAAAGAAGGAAAATAAAAAGCGGCGTAAAACTTATCACATTATAAAATGAAATGAGATCTTACGACTTTGAATTAAAGCTCCAATTAATGAAGTAAAGAAGACAGGTAAGGTTACTCAGTAAATTTTTATCGCCGCTTAAGTAAATTGTTATGTTTTAATCTATGCTACCGTTACGTTATCTCGGGAATGTCTAGGGGGCATTATTGTTATTAGGGCATTAAGGGTGGGACCTCTTCAGAGGCCACCTGTGGGCTGATATTGCTCTATTAGTTTATATGAGGAAGGCTTTTGCTGAGGCAGTTTGTAGACATGTTATTGTACAAGTTTTTTTGGAAGGTGTAAGAGACGGTACTTTGCGAAATAAAGTGGCACTATAATTAATAATATCAGAGAGATAAATAATGCACAAAGTAATGCTGGCCTGCTAATTCTCTTTAATGCGGAAAGAGCTACAATGTGAATTTAAATCTAAAGTTGTTTATGACGATGTTATATGTTCCATATCTTTTAATCGGGTAGCAAAAAGTCAACTACACTGTAAAATCGGGTAGGTAAGTACTTTAAAGATATTATTTTTCCTTTTCAGTTGACAGGCAGAAGGGTTGACAGGTAGAAACTTTGTGAAGTCGGCTTTAGTTTTAAAATGCCTTTTTAATTCCCCATGTATTTGTGCAGTACCATAGTAATATGGTTTTTGAAGCAGTTTAAAAATATAAGTACAAAAATAATAATTATTTTTGTATATTTTCTTGTAAAATGCATGAGTGGCAACCATATACGTTTTATCTATCTATCTATCAACATTTTCAGTGACAATAGTCATGACATTAATTACCAAGTTCAAACAAAACGTAGGTATTAGGTATGCAAACAATCTGGGGGGCAATTGCGTAAGGTGATCGTATTAATTTGACAGTTCATATCGTATTCAATCGGATGCGATTTGTATAGAATGACATTTATTATGATACAATATGAACTGTCAAATGAATACGATTGACCTTACGCAATTGGGTATCTGACTTCACTCAAAGAACAATTGAAATCGTATTGCAGCTTGCCCGATCTTGTTTCCTCATATTTTGCAAGGGAAAGTCGCAGAGCACTCTATTTCCTCGTTACAATTGGACAAAGCACGTCAACTGGCAAAATAAATGTAGTTTAACAGTGTATTGGGATGCAGTAGGAAACTTGTTTGACAAATATCACTTTAAACTTGAAGACCTCCGTGGCCGAGTGGTGTACGCACCGGTTTCAAGGTGCCTATCTCTAAAGGTCCCGGGTTCGATCCCCGGTCGGGAAACCTTCAAAACGATCTTTTCAATATTTCCTGGGGTCTAGCTGTAATGTGGTACCTAATACCCGTCGTTGTTTCCAATTTCCATAATACTAGTGCTTAAGCTACTATACTTATATTGGAACAATGTAGGTATGTGATGGTGTCCAATATTTTTTTATTTATTTATAACTTACATTTTAAAATTTTACGTTTGCACTTTGCACATATTATGATGTTTTTATTTTGCTCTTGATGTAAATATAATAAATAACTACTTTTTTCAAGCAGTGTGTGTTTCAATTTTCGTATGCATATCGCATATCTTACTATTCTGTTATGCTGAACATGATTTTTACCATGTTTAAATAACTTATTGTGAATAGATAAATATATGTAGATTACTTTCGCAAAAACCACAATATGCAAGATGCACCGCCCGCCCGCCGCGCCGTCTCGGTCGGTGCTTAATTTCGCATTGTCTAACAACTAACAACTCCTGAGGATGCCACAGGAGAAAACACGTGTAGAGTAGTCTAATAGGTCAAGGTGCAAGGTGCGTCGCTGTCTTGCTAATCTGCAGCTGCAGGTATTGTGCACTGATCATGGAGCTCGACTTAATTCTGAGGTAACTGGAGTTCTCACCCTGAATAAAAAAGTGTAACCAGCAAATTTAACATTTATGTATGTAGTGGCTGTCAGTTGTCTCATATGACCATACGTATTTTTCCAAAGTGTAGGTGAGAAGGAAGACAGCCACTGTGTGATTTTTGGTCACAAAAAAGTGTTAGTACTGCACTCTCCAGTTACCTCAGAATTAAGTCGAGCTCTATGGCACTGATAGTTTCGTGGTGTGCATGTGCATCTTTTTGCGGGTGGGCAGGCGGTGCATCATGCATGTTGCGTTTTTCGCTGAAGCATTTATTTTTTCACAATCGGTGATGCCTGATTCAATCAAATAAATAACTTATTTAACTTTATTTTTTCTTTTTTCCTCGCATGAATGAACCAACGTCATGAACGAATGACTGGTCACGGCGTCAAGAGTGAAAAATAATTTTTTATTCCACATTATCATATTTACACATTCCCTACTGTTACCACTTATACTGTGGCTAACCACAGTTGTTTAGTTCAAATGGAATCCACGTGGACAAAATAAATTGCAATCTCTATACGGGAGCCAATTATATAAAGCTTATTTGGGCAAATAGACTAAAAGCTGACTAATGCAGGATTGTTACAATTGAATAGTTCTTGTACAGTTGACTGCAAAGCAAGCTTGCGTTTGAGCAAGAAAACAGTCAAATTAGTCGTTCAATTATCTGCCTAGCCATTCAACTAAAAGTCTCCGTTGAATGAACTCATCATCATCATCATCATTTGAGCCCATGCCCACTGCTGGGCATAGGCCTCCCCCAAGGATCTCCACAACGATCGGTCCTGCGCTGCCCGCATCCAGCGGCTTCCCGCAACTTTGACCAGATCGTCAGTCCACCCTTGTGAATGAACTGCCTGAATGTTATTCAGCCAATCAATCAATCAGCTTGACATATAGCTTGAATGGAAAGCATTTTACTATTCGCTTAGCCTACCTATTTATTTGTATATGACTTTGTGATTCAAAAACGCATCAAAAACTAGGTTTTTATTATTGAAAATAGTATTCTGGTCATTTTTGTTTTGGTCTCGGTTCTATGCTACATATTCTATACTAATCATAACATCCCCATTAACTTTCTTGCAATTTTTATTTTTCTCTCTTTGTTACATTATATTTCATACTAGCGGTCGCCCGCGGTTTCACCCGCGTGGTTCCCGTTCCCGTGGGAATATCGCGATAAAAAGTACCCTATGTTTTATTCCAGACCCCAGATCCTTTTAATAGTTTTTGCGTGAAAGAGTAACAAACATCCATACATCCATACTCACAAACTTTCGCATTGATAATAAACTACACTACGCTATCCCGAGGGAATGTGATTTTTCCGGGATAAAAAGTTGCCTAAGTTACTCCTTATTACATTAGCTACCTGCCAGTGAAAGTCCCGTCAAAATCGGTCCAGCCGTTTCAGAGATTAGCCGGAACAAACAGACAGACAGACAGACAAAAATTGTAAAAAAATACATTTTGGTATGTGTACCGTATATATAATCATATGCATGTAGTAAAAATCGGTTATTTTAATGTTACAAACAGACACTCCAATTTTATTTATTTGTATTGTATAGATATTCATCATCATCATATTTTCTTTATTAAATATCTAACCACCAGCCAGCCACCAATACACCAGTACTTACCTAGCGGCTTAGCGGCGCCGTTAGTTGAACGGCGCTGTTTAGTTAAGGCGATACTCGGAAAAAATGTGCTGAAGCGAGATAGCAATGAGAAAACGACGCGCGCGGGAGCGAGACCGATTTTGCAGATTAGGCAAAAAAAACGCAAAATCACTTCGTATTAAAAAACTACAGCGATTTCCTCAATATTATTGGTGTCCACTAATTAAACCAATTTCCAATAGTGTAAGTAACCCCATTTAAGAATAATCTTCACTTTTCGTATTTTTAAGAGGTCCTTTCGAAAGTAAAAAGTGTCGAGGCAAAATCATAAAATCGTGTTTTTGAAACTATACGATTCTAGATAAAGGTATGAAGAAATATATATCTTATTACCAGATTTTTAACAACTGTAACCGTCCTATAGTTTTAAATCAAAAAGTCCATATTTTTCCGAGTAGCGCCTTAAACGACTAAACAGTGAATTTAAAGGCTAATTTAACCAAATGGCTGCGTTATAGTCTAAGTATATACTTTATACTTGATGAGCGATTAACTGTACCACAGTTCATAATAGTTTATTTGGAGATTTAAATTAATCCCCTGTTTGGATTACTACTGTCTAAGTTAATTGATGATTAATACTTCCTTTTATTGCCAAACAGGCGGCTGCCTGCGATTTTGTTCTAGTACTTAGTTACCGTGGGCGTAAGTTAAAGATTCATTCTTCCCATAAGTAACTAAATACCTTTAAGATTTAGTTTTAAAGCATTGCATCAACAAGGTAGGTACGCAAGCTTCTATACCAAAATTGGGCGTGGAATCAAAAAAGATACAACTCATTTAAACTATGCTTATTACTATTATATTTTCTGTGTATCAACTCAGAATTTAAAAAGAAAATGATTTATTTTTTTAGTTTTCTTCTACAAAGTTTACACTTACACTTTGTACAGATTTGTTAGTTTCTTGGAATAAACAAGATGTGTTTAATTAATTATAGGTAAGTAGGTAATACTTTGTGGGAAACTGATTCCTAAACTAGACATGATAAATGCCTGTTATCGGGTCATCAGTTGTTTCAGTCTCGCATATATTGATAGAAGAAAAAAAAACATTGTGCGTTTTGTAACGCTGGGTTAGAACCAGCACTTGTGAATGTCCATAAAGCTACGCTATCTGTTAGCAAAACCTGATGGAAGGAAACTTTTTAAAATACCGACAAAAACTCGTTAACTAGGTACTGTAAGAATATAAAATTATGTAAGTACATTAAATACGATTTATCTCAATAAAGAATTTCCACCAGACATACCTAAGAGTGAACATTGAACTGAGTTTAAAATAGAAAATGCTTTGAGTAAAAGATTAACTCTTAGAACCCTTCAAACGTTAGCTAATTTCAACTAAAACGTAGACAGAGTAAATATATTTAAGGTAGGCAGTAGGTATCTTATTTTTTGGAAAGATTGGAAATGTAGTCATTCATGTTATAGAAATTAGTATTAACTAGTTTTCCGCCCGCGGCTTCGCCCGCGTGGACTTCACGACGTTATCCCGCGGGAATATGATATTTTTCCGGGATAAAAAGTAGCCTTTGTTCCTCTCCAGACTACAAAGTATCTGTTCCAAATTTCATCGCATGCCTCCAAAGAGCTCAAAATATGATACTCCGAACCATCAGTGAAGTGCCATGGTATATCACTAACTCTGAAATACATGAACACCTGGAAATGAGTACAGTTATGGAAGAGATTGCCAATGCAACCCAGAGATACCGGGGTAGACTGGATAGACACCCAAATGTACTAGCATCACAGCTCTTGACTCGAAGCTATACAAAGCGCCTCAAAAGGAAAGATATCCTATAAGGAGGAATTAACAGGTTCACAGTTCACAGCCCATATGTGGGCTGTGGACTATCCACAGCTACCAGGGCCCCGATCGCGGTAATCCTATGACGCATTAGTCAAGTGTACGTGCAGTTGACGTGCAAAACCGTTTTTGATAACGCGCGGCTTTGACAGTGGGACAACGTTTTCTGTTCCGGTGATAATCTTTGGAACTAAAAAAGTTTTCATACGACAGTCTATTTTGACAGCTAATTTCGTATTGGAAGTGGTTCCTCTGTCACGGATGTCACCGGATCAGACAGGATTGTGGGACTTTATGTTTGCGTGACGTGTGCGTCGTTATGTCATTACGGCAATACAAAGTCAAACGTCAAGACGCAAACGTGATCAAGACGCGCTGCATAGAATTACGGCGATCGGCCGGCAGTCCGCAGCCCATATGTGGGCGGTTCACTAATACACTTTCTATGCTTTTTTGTGAGGTGGGACTCATAAGCTTAGGTGTATACAAAAGTGGACTTGATAAAACGTCTACTTCACCCACACACCAAGTCCACAGACACAAATTTCACAAAAACCTACTTGGTAGGTCCTAGTAGTATATGACCAACAAGTGTTGGTCATATCTCACGATTTGGCTTGGACTGTAAACTTGTTAAGGAGGAGATGTCCCTGCTGAGGGCCACACTCTGCACCGATCAAAGACTGGAACTCATTTGCTCATAGTGAAAAGCACTGATTGCAAATTTCAAAACAGAAAAAAAAAAAAAAAATTTCAGCCAAATCCGTTCAGCCATTTTGGCGTGATTGAGTAACAAACATCCAAACATCTAAACTTTCACATTTATAATAATAGGTCTTTACCTATGAAATTGCCGTTTTGTATGGAGATTTCTGTAATTATTTTTTTTTCCATACTAACGTTTTTGTTATTATTTAACGACTAATATTATGTAAATTTACAAAATTTTACACACGTAGTTAAAATTTATGGACATTTTAACTACTAAATGACACATTCGTTAGGAGAAAAAAATTTTTTTTTCACTAAGTTACAACTAATAAAGTACGAAATTCTGGAAACAAAAATAGTCGTAACTTTCGGAATAAGTTTTTTCTATGTAAATAATCAAATATCGTGGTTATTAAATTATCAAAAGTTGCTCGATACGGTCTTAATGTAACGCAATATTAAAGAAATTATATATTTCTAATATTATAAAAGTTGTTAAGTTATATGTACAAAAGAAAAAAACGGCAATTTCATATGTAAAGACCTATTATTAAGTAGGATAAGTAGTCGGATAAGCATAGGTATTTCGCTTTGCATATAAATATTATGTGCAGAATGAAACGAGCTTTTTTTAGTTTACCTTCACTCTTAGTTAGGTAAGAAGTAGGGTTTGGGTCCCGAGACGTCTCGTGTCTCGAAGTCCCGGGACTTTTGGTAAATTTCGTTGTCTCGAGTCCCGGGACTTTCAGGCCGAGACTCGAGACGAGACACGATTGTCGAAATTGAAATAATTTTTATTTTCAAATTATTGAAATCATTTTTAAATCATTGAAAGAAGCACATTGCATCGCTTTACTCTCGTTCTTTCGGCACAGCGATCATCACTCTTCAGTCACTGGGGACTACTCCTTTGTCTATAAGATCTAATCACATCCGTGGTGAGATAGTGCATGACCACGCTTTTCGTAGTTTGGAGGGGACCATAGGGAAATCTGCCGTACAATGTCCGGAACGCCTTGGAATCATATTCGTGAACCCATTCAGAGGCTTTGGGTATCATAGCTTTGTCTGAAATTATATCAATGGTGTCCACATGGAAATTGAATTCAAATGTCTTTATAAATGTTAAACCTCGGAAGTTCTCCGGGCTCCATCTATAGGATGCTGTTTCTCCCCACTCATTCGCATAATAACATGACCTTATATGAGGATGGGTGTCGGGAGACAGGGTTATGTTAGGACATTTGTTTTGGGTCTTGTAGTATTACAGAATTGTTTCTTAGATATGTTTGTGGATATGTTATCTAGAGCTTCTGCTGCGGGTTGCAATAAATGTTGATTTTTACAAAATAAAGCCTATTACATTTCGCCAGAGTTTAACTCGATTTTAATTTTATTCTGTAAGTCTTTGATCTTCGGCTGTACCGTGTCCCGGGACTTTAAAATTGTCGAGACTTCCCAAACCCTAGCTAGAAGTGATCCATAAATATTTATACTAGAGTATAATAAGTTTATGGTTAGAACTGAGCTTTTGGCGTTTGTATGAATTTGCTATACTGTCGTAACTTATTTGTACTGTAACGAAGGCTTATTCGTCAACTTAATTCAATTTAAATGGCGCTTCTCATCGCAGAAATGATTAGGTTGATTCTTTCCTAAATATTTGAGTTGAATCGTTTTAATTTGAATTTTGAGTTAAATTTGCTTTACATAACTTATAAATTATCGATGATATTTTTTACGAGATGTAGATAGCAAAGCTGTCCATCACGCTAGTTAAATATTATTGGATTATTTAATGTTAAGTAAAGTTTTACCATGAAGAGATACTTATATTTAAAAATATCTCATCATTTTTTTTAAACCACGTTTTTAAGACAGACCAGAAATATTTTCCAATAGAGTACTCGTCAAGACGATTCAAACGAGCCCAAACTCGATGAGGTTGCATGGTTTCAATATTGAGTTCCTATGGCATGGCCTTCCGGCTTCATCATCAGACCCTGAACCTCGTCTCCCGTCAGAGTACGTGTCAAGATAATTCTAACGAGCCCAAACATGATAGAATAGCACGGTTTCATCATGGAGTTCTTGTGGCGTTCTTCCGGCTCCATCATCAGATCAGCTCAATGACACCGTAATATAAATATTGGAGTACTGTAGGATAGTGTGGAACCCCGACTACTAGATTTACAGTCACAGGTTGGAACGAGTACAAAAACGGTTCTTGTATCACCTTAGCTATACGGATAACATGTGTCATCAGCTGCAGTCTTATGAAGCCCGTCTCGCTAATTATGGTTTGACACCGTTGTACACTCGCCGGAAAGCATCTGATATACTTTTTAGGGTTCCGTAGTCAACAAGGAACCCTTATAGTTTCGCCATGTCCGTCTGTTCGTCTGTCCGTCTGTCAGTCTGTCCGTCCGTCCGTCCGTCCATCCGCCTGACCCCAGTCTAGCTCATAGACTCTTAGGCCCGATTTCACGAATGATATTTAAACGCGATTAACGCTAAACGTGTTTAAAACGTATTTCTGTCCCTGTCACATTCAAACAGATGACAGAGGCAGAACTAAGTATTAGACACGTTTAGCGTTAATCACGTTTAAATATCAGTGATGAAAGTCGCCCTTAGTACTAGAAAGCTGCAATTTGGCATGAATATACATATTTATCACGCCAACAAAGTGGTAAAGTAAAATTTAAAAAAAAAATTTTTAGATTACCTCCCCTACACGTGAAGTGGGGATGTAATTTTTTTTTCTTGTCTATCCCATAGTGTGGGTTGTCGTTGGATAGCAATTTTAAAATTATTGTGGGTTTGTAAAGACAGTTTTTTGATTGAGGCATTTATTTGTGAATTATTAAGCTTTAAAGTGCAAAATATTGTTAGAGTCAAGTGTCCCCCCCCCTGCCAGCCAAATAAATGGTTGTTCTTGGATACGTGAAAAAATTCACGATAGTAGTTAGGCTTTACAAGTTTTTGAGATATAACACATTTTCGAAAACCGCAAATATAACTTTGTCATTCATACGAATAATATGAAAAACAAAGTTATTTTTTTCTGGCAAAATGACAGTGGTATTTTTGCTAGGTGTACGTAATCGGTACGTTATGTGGGTACGGGACCCTTCATGCGCGAGTCCGATTCGCACTTGGCCGATTTTTTTGTTTAAATTAGTTAACGGCCACATAGATTCCCCTGATATCTTGGAACGTCGAATTTATCCAACGCTGGTTATACAGCGCGTGAGAAGTATTGGATAAATTCGACGCTTCTCGTAACGACTCCGTAGCTCAGTGGTTAGAGAAGTCGCCCGGAGAGCAAAAGGTCGTGGGTTCGAATCCCATAGGAGATGGTTTTGAGACGGGTCGATTTTTTCTGAATACTTAATTAAAAATTTTTCAATAATAAAAATTGCATTGTGAATGCAAAAAAGTAAAAATGTTAAATAACTTATTTAGAACAGTTTCAATATAAAGTTCAGCACGTCAAGTCAAGGGTAGTGAAACCGGTGATGCAAGCCGGTGGTGCTATGAGCCCAAAAGGTTTTTAGTTTCCTTAGTTATCGGTAAAATACCAATACTTCGAGCATTACTGGAGAATTCAGCAAACAGCTTCATTAACCACCTGTTAAGAACGAGACCCGCCGCGTCATTTGACATCTGTAATAAATTATGGCGGGGTGACGAAGCAGTTACGTTGAGGCCTTAAGTACAGGTGGCGACGCATCATGCGTGACAGAAAGGTAAGCCTAAGTGTTTGCTATATTTGACACTGGAAACTCGACACTTGTATGTACTTTACATTTTAATGTGGTCATCATCATCATCAGCCATTATACCTAAAGGTCTTAAAGTCATAGCCCACTTATACCGCACCGCTCCAACACCGCTCCTACCCGACACCACCCTAAACGAAGGCGACACCTAGCAGGCACCCAGCAGTCCACGCGGCGACAGCTAGCAGACTCCCAGCTGTCCACGCGTCGACTGCTATTCCCTCTATAGCTGGTGCGCGGCGGCAACGGCGCACACGCGGCGTCAGCGAGGCGTCAACTACCGAGCAGTCTGATGGCGCGATAAGCTCGCGGACCGCGCGCTGTCCGCTATTTTATATTGTTACTGTAAAATGCATCTACAGTGAAAGAAATTAAGTCCATATTTGGCTGTTCATACTTTGGTTGGGTGGGAGCGGTGCGGTCTAAATGGGCTATGACCTTTAGTCCACTTACACGACTCTGCTCCAACACCGCCCTAAACTAAGGCGACAGCTAGCAGGCACCCAGCAGTCCACGCGGCGGCATTTAGCAGGCACCCAGCTTTCCACGCGCCGACAGATGCCCCTATTAGATGCGCGGCTGCGGGTACTGTCCACCGACCGGTGGCGCCCGCCGGCAGACCGCGCGGCGTCAGCGAGGCGTCAACTACCGAACAGTCTTGACGGCGGTAAGCTAGCTGCTATTTTATATTGTTACTGTAATCATCATCATGTCAGCCGAACGACGCCCACTGCTGTGCATAGGCCTCCCCCAAGGATCTCCACAACGATCGGTCCTGCTCTGCCCGCATCCAGCGGCTTCCCGCGACGTTGACCAGATCGTCGGTCCACCTTGTAGGGGGCTTGCCCACGGAACGTCGTCCGGCACGCGGTCGCCATTCGAGAACCTTTCCGCCCCAACGCCCATCGGTTCTCCGCGCTATGTGTCCCGCCCACTGCCACTTCAATGATGCAATCCTTCGAGCGATGTCGGTTGTTTTAGTTCTCCTGCGGATCACATCATTTCTGATTCGATCGAGCAGGGAAATACCAAGCATCGCTCTCTCCATTGCTCGCTGGGTGACTTTGAGCCTTCTTATGAGACCCATAGTAAAAGACCACGTTTCACTTCCATAGGTCATTACTGGCAACACACACTGGTCAAAGACTTTCGTCTTGAGACATTGAGGTATTTCGGACCCAAATATATGCCGGAGTTACCCAAACGCTGCCCATCCGAGCTGGATTCGACGAGAGACGACGGATTTGTTACTGTAAAGTGCATTATATTAAGTCCATATTTGGCTGCTCATACTTTGGTGGGCTATGACCTTAAGTCCTCAGTGCTGGGGCACAAGCCATCCTTTTGGATGGATAAGGGGAATGGGCTATAAGTCTACAACCCACCATGAAGGCCCGATGCAGATTGGTGGGTATCACGACTGCAAATACAGCCGGGATCAACGGCTTGACGTGCCTTCCGAAGCACGGAGGAGCTCGAGATGATGAATTTTTGGTCACCCATCCCGTGACTGACCATTGCGAAAGTTGCTTAACTTCAACAATAGTAGGCCGAGCGCGCTAGCCACTAGGTAACAAAATGACCACGACTACGAGAAAAGTGGCGAAACGTTCGTGAACTTAAACTTTAATAACAATTAAGTTAATGTATGAAAAGATTGATGGATGTGAATGAAGCGAAAGAAGTGTACAAGGATCGTCAGGTGGCGATCCATAGCATAGTAAAACAATATTCCATAGTCTTTGCCTACCCTCGTGGGAAATAGGCGTGAGTATATGGTATGTATGTAAGTTAAAGGCATTAAGTTTTCATAATTATTAAATAACTTTTTAATTATAATATAATTTATAATTATTGCTGAAAATTTTAAGATAAGGTGGTAAAGGGTAAGTTGGTATAGGGTCATCTTAAATTTTGGGGCGGTAGCACGTGAATGTCATATTAAATTAAGGTGAAAGATGGAGCTATACAGTGCATAAAGCGCCATCTATTTCTATTTAATTTTTGTTTGAAAAGATGGCTTAGACAAGTGGCTTATTTGTTAAATAATTATGACTTTCGGTTGTCCCCATGATTTTTTCCACATCATGGGACAACGGGAACAAATTTTATTAAAATTATTCAATTCCCGTTGTCCCCAGCATGGGGACAAAAATCATGGGGACAATGGGAATACACGAAAACCAGAACAGAGCGTCAGCGGCTACGTGACATTTCAATCGCTAATGTCAATCCCATACATTGTCTTTCTATTCTACTGGCGATATCGATAATAGAAGCCACTTGTCTAGGCTCTCAGAGCGCCTCTTTCGTTCGTTTATAGAAGTGAAATTCAAAACATATTTCACAGCAGCACTTTGACAGCTGTTGAACATCGGTAAGCTCGGTATAGTTAACTATTCGATTACCTTAGCGATAGTTTTTCATTACAGCCCAGTGATTTATAGGTGGTAGGAAAACATTATTCAAAAACGAAACTTTTAATTTTATTTTACTTCAAAAATAACTTAATAACGGGGTAGCGCTTAGCCTTCATCACACATGTTAAGTGGTGATAAAGCTGAAGGTGGAAGCGCACTACTCCTGGAATCCTCAATCACTGAGGAACTGTCTATCTTATCTCTAACTGCCGGAACACAATAATGCTGAAAACATCATTGTTATGGCGTCAGACTTTGATAAGATGGTGGTAGCTAGCCAGGCGGACTAAGAACAAGTCCTACTACCAACCAAACCGAATACAATATATACCCCCACTGGGAATCGAACCCGGGACCTCCTTGGTCTGAAATCGGTGGTGTGAACCACTAGACCACAGAGGCGGTTAAACATTGACTCGTTCAGAAGTTTGACGTTTCACTGCATTTTTCAGGGTGCAAATACGACCCCAGTTCACAGGGTTAACCCTCCCCTCTCGAATGGCTCCCATAAACCTCGTTTATTTAACGTTCCCGTTTGTTCAGCGTTTGCTTAAAACGCTATACGTTTGTGTAAACACATCCGTATACAGGCTCATTTTTCCTGTTTACTCTCCCCACAAATCAATATTAACGTAACGTACAATAGTAACGTAACTTATGATGACTGGGGTGGTAGAGTTAGTAAAAACGTAGACTGGACAAGTTAATCTTTAAATTACTTATTTACTTTGCTGGCTCAGTCAACCAAAAAAAAAATAATTAAAGAGCGTCTTATCTTATAGATTCTGGATTTTTTTTAAAGTAATAAAAAAAATTATTTTATGATATAAAATCAATCAAAGGGCATATTTTCAGGATTTTCTACAAACAGTTTCGCCATATCCGTCAGTCTGTGTGCTTATTAGCTCAAAATTTATTAGTCTTTCAATTTCTTTTTTTGATCTATATCCTTCACGTTCGCTTTCCCCCTTATTACAAAACGTGGACTAAAATAGTCCTGGTTTAAAACTGGTACTAAACTGGTGCTGTCACTTTAATTTTCCAAATGAAAGACAGAATTAGCATGAATTTTAAACCAGGTCTAACTTTAGTCCACGTTTTGTAATAAGGGGGATAGACTAACTAAATATAATTTGAAAGGGGGATAGAGTTTGAAAGATGTTTTGCAACCTTTGCTGCATCTTATTACAAATATTTGTTTCAACTGTTTTCAACAAGTGTATGTCACCACATTTGTCTAATTGAAGGCGATTGTGACAGATGTTAAATTGCACAGTATTCCGACTGAACACTAAAATATTGCGTATTCGTTTTTTGTGCAATATAATCGATTGATCATTTGCGTTCTGTAATGTACAATAAAATTTAATGTACAATATTATTGTAAGGTCTAGGGGCCGCCTAGCCTCTTGTTTGAATCGTGTCAGTTCTGACAGATTTACGTCTGTGGTTTGGCAACGGATTGCGGGTAGGATCATTAGTCATAATCTGTGTAAGATATCAAAGATAGCTCAGGAGGTAATGTATGTATGTATGGATTTACCGACTAATATGTATGAGGAAGTGTAGTTACCTAAAATTATTTCTATATGTTTGCCGCCCGCCCATTGCTAAAGTTTTGCTCATTTGTGGATTTATGAATTTGGGTCACCAATTATATTATTATACCAAATTCATCAAATTACAATTGTATGGAGCATCGATATCGTTATATTAATAGGATAACGAGATGTAAATTGTATCTCACTTTTATATTCTCAATAGTTTTCTACAGTATGTTGCTTTAATTAGCGTAAATTGACTACGTGAAAAAAGTGTCAACTAAATAATATGTAAGTAGAATTATTTTGCGTAGAAATTCTTTTGTATTCGCATTTTTTTGTTAAAGGGAATCTTGTTATTGTAATGAATGATTGACATATTATTTCTTATTTCGTAGAGATACTGTTTACTAACATACAGGTGACTTTTGGTGTTAGTTACAAAGTACCTAATACCACAGATAATATAATACTATCTAATACGCAAAAGATGACAAAAAAGGTCAGACATATATGATTATTAGGGCCAAAATAAATCATAATATTGACTAAAATATTGAGGAAAAGGAGCCCGTGGCGCAGTGCTCGGTAGCGCTTGGCCTGCGATCGTTGAGGTTAAGCAACTTTGGCAATGGTCGGTCACGGGATGGGTGACCAAAAACTTTTCATCTCTAGCTTCTCCGTGCTTCTGAAGGCACGTTAAGCCGTTGATTCCGGCTGCATTTGCAGTCGTTAATACTCACCAATCCACATCTGGCCCGCGTGGTGGGTCATGCATGGCCCATTTTTCTTATACATCCATAAGGAAGGCCAGTACCCCAGCAGTGGGGACAATAAATGGCTGATGATGATGATGGTGATGACAAAATATTGTTGGAACCGCAGACCACGAGAAGAACGTAAAAAGTACTAAGTGCGCGAGGCGCGCGTAGAAAAATCCTTTGTACATATGACGACCTTCGTGGCCGAGTGGAGTACGCATCGGTTTTCAAGGTTCCGCTATCTCTGGAGGTCCCATGTTCGATTCCGGGTCAGCGGTCAGCAGGTAAATATTGATAATAAACTTTTCAATATTTCCTCGGGTCTGCCCCCCTATGTCGTAACACATTTGGTATGGCATGACAAGGATGGCACGATGCGTCATAATCGGCTTCAAGCCTAAGGGCGTTTGTGCACTACCACTGAATTTTACCGATCCGGAAAAAATCGGATGCTTGTATTTTAATAATTAATCATTTTTATTAGTAAATAATTAAATACAAGCATCCTTTTTTTTCCGGATCGGTAAAATTCAGTGTAGTGCACAAACGCCCGAACGGTGCTTAGGCGGTAGAGGGGCAATTATGTGTTTTTGGGCATGACAAGGATGGCACGATGCATCTTAAGGATATAGCATAGGTAAAAAAAATATCGTCGATGGCCGTTGCTTACACAAGCGAGGGGGTGCTGGGATCGGTAAGATTTCGGCCGCGGCACTCTCGTAGACTGAGAAATACGTGTAGACGCGACATGCAGCGCGCATTCTATTTACATCTAAAATATCACCTATGTGCGCTTTTACGAAGGACATTATATTATGTAGAATACAAGAAGAATTATTATGAATATTTATTGTAAACGTCGGTTTGTAGGAAGAGTAGATCTTAGATATTATTCGTACGTAGTATAAAAAGCTTTTTTTAACAAAGATAGTCACTTCAAACGATTCTTCAAAATGCAGAACACAGCAGCACCTATTTATATTTATTTTCTATCTCTAGATCATTTCGATAATATATCCATTATCGAAATGATCTTCGCAGGCCAAACTACAACATTTGCTACAAATTACACCGAAAAAAATAAATAATGTATACTGCTCTATTGCTCTAACCAGTAGGTAGGTACATTTTCAGATTTATTCCAATAAAATTAATAAAACTTATAATTTAATATGAAAAAATATAAATAACTCATACTAGCCCATCATCTAATCCTTTTTTACAACATAAATCTACTTAGTTAATCAATATTTAAATAAGTACTTATACCGTTTATATAAAATCAGGCTATCAATCTATAATATATTGATAAATATATAAAAAACACTTAAATAAAAATATTGTTTAAGTACATACATACATATTATTTCAATACCAAAAATGATAATATCAAATAATACAATAACTTGTGTCATTGAAAATTGGAAGCAACGATCACATACACCCAGATTCAAGAAAGTATCTAAAAGTTAGTTTTCAACATTTACCCGTCCGAGAATCGAACCCGGGACCTCAGAGATAGTGGCACCTAGAAAACTGGTGCGTACACCAATCGGCCACGGAGATCGTCGAATTTGTTTAAACAAAATGTAGCGCAACTGAAATAATTGATACTTTGTTTACTAATGTAAACTTGCCACGTAAGGTTAAAAATCAGCCACTTTAAAAAAACTTTTTTCATTAAGTACTCATTTTAAAATATCTTTATTTTTCACTCTCACTATTTTTCGCCATGTTCGCATCATATCCCTTGTGCTCTAAAAATGAGTAAAAAACGTAAAAACTTGCCTAACGTCAGGTTCTTTTTTCTGTTTAAATATTATGCGATATGCTAAAATATTTGTACTAATTAAAAATTAATACCGAAGCGACAGCAACACAACTATAATATGTTAAAATGTTGTCATATTCATTAACATGAATCTCAAGACAATTTTGTGGTATGTGTGACAACCAAAGGCGACAGCAAAAAAGACAATAATGGGTGCATCCATTGCATTGTAAAGTGATTGACTGATATTCGGAAAATTCTAAACAGTTAAACAATGTTTAGTAAATTAGTCGCGTGAATTGAGTGAACTCACAAAGGTAGTTTTATAATGTGGTTGGTTATAGTACTTGAATAAAATTTTGTGTGAATAGATTCACCCAGAAGATGCCTATTCACTTGCGACTTTAAGAGTTTTGGGTTGTAGGTACTCGGGCAAACGGCATATAATAGGCATGATGAAGGAGTACTTAATTCTCTGAGCGTGAGTTTAAAGGAAAGGGCGGAATGAGGTTATGCAACTCAGATGCACAATCGTTAAAGCATATCTGACAAGTGACTCAGGGGATGAAACTCATAGCTGAAGTCCCCCATTGACAGTATGGGAGTGCTTATTCGCCAGGCCAGATATAGAGGTACGCACTGTGTATCAGACTAACACCAGTAACATAGAGATCCTTACTACCGAACTTAGTAACTGTACGGTCACTTCAGTCTACAAACCTCCCAATGCACCGTATTACTTCAGCTGTCCGCCGAACTTTAACGCCCATCCGGTTAGATTCGTCCTTGGTAATTTTAATAGCCATAGCGAGAACTGGGGATACAGAACCAGTGATGACAACGGAGTGAAGGTTGAAGAATGGGTTGATGGACACATAACTACTATCTTTGATCCATGATCCAAAACTTCCGTCATTACTTACTTTAATTTACTTAAAATGAAAACTACCACTGATTTATGGGGCATATCTGTTACTGTACTTAAAAACATTATTCATGCTATTGCCCCTTATCTTGCTATTATATTTAATCAGTGGATCGCTCAAGGAAAAATAAATATATAAAAAACACTTAAATAAAAATATTGTTTAAGTACTTACATACATAATATTATTCCAATACCAAAAATGACAATATCAAATAATACAATAACTTGTGTCATGGAAAATTGGAAGCAACGATCGCATACACCCAGATACGTGAAAATATCTAAAAGTTAGTTTTCGACATTTACCCGTCCGAGAATCGAACCCGGGACCTCAGAGGTAGTGGCACCTAGAAAACCGGTGCATAGACCAATCGGCCACGGAGATCGTCGAATTTGTTTAAAAAAATTGTAGCGCAACTGAAATAATTGATACTTTGTTTACTAATGTAAACTTGCCGCCTAAGGCCGCCTCTTTAAAAAGCATATGTTTCATTACTCATTCTAAAATATCTTAATTTTTTACTGTCACTATTTTTCGCCATGTACGCATCATAAATATCCATCGTGCTCTAGAATGGGTAATCAAAGTAAAAACTTGCCTAACGTTAAGTATTAAAAATAAACACAAACTTGACGAATCTTTTTTCTGTTTAAATATTATGCGATATGCTGAAATATTTGTACTACCTAATTAAGGCGCTACTCGGAAAAATTTGGACTTTTTGATTTAAAACTAGAGGACGGTTACAGTTGTTACAAATCTGGTAATAAGATATATATTTCTTCATATCTTTATCTAGAATCGTATAGTTTCAAAAACACGATTTTATGATTTTGCCTCGACCCTTTTTATTTTCGAAAAGACCTTGAAAAAATACGAAAAGTGAAGATTATTCTTAAATGGGGTTACTTACACTATTGGAAATTGGTTTAATTAGCGGACACCAATAATATTGAGGATCGTATAGAAGCATTTTTTTAACATCGCTGTAGTTTTTTAATACGAAGTGATTTGTGTTTTTTTTGCCTAATCTGCAAAATCGGTCTCGCTCCCGCGCGCGTCGTTTTCTCATTGCTATCTCGCTTCAGCACATTTTTTCCGAGTATCGCCTTAAAAATTTGTGGTGTTTAGCGGTCTTCTCGCCGTGAATAGGACGACGTGTATACCGAAGCGACAGCAACACAACTTTGTTAAAATTTTGCCATTTTCATTAACATGAATCTCAAGACATATGTGACAACCAAAGGCGACAGCAAAAAAGACAATAATGGGTGCATCCATTAAATATGGGCAATTCTCCTACAATGCTCGGAAAGGCAGTAGAGGTGGATCAGACTACATCCAATATCCGGCAAATTCCTTTATAGAGAAATGCAGGTTTCACGCGGGATGGTTTTATTTCTGCATGCCATCAGTGGGTGTGACACAACCTCTGCCCTTTTCTGGCAAGGCAAGATGAAGTGGTGCAACGTCCTCAAAAAAAAACCCCGACTCGCCCCGAAAGACCTCGCCAGCATTTTCCTTGATCCAAACTCCAACAAGGAAGAAATAGAAAATGCTGGCGCGAAGATATTGATGAACCTCTACGGAGGAGATAAGGGAACACTGCCACGGCCGCCGGCCGCCAGCTGCCTGCCTGCCTTTTGTCACTGTCGAAATCGCAACAATGCCATGCTGAGGTTAAGCACAAATTGTAGTAAATTTAGTTAGTTTTATTAAATTAACAATCAACTATACATGAAAAAGGCTTCCTTAGGGTAGTTTTTTTCGAAAAACTGAAACAAGTGCCGAAATTTTGCAGTTTTTCGCAGCAAGCATCATGGGGGTAACACAGGGTTTTCAGGGTTGCAAACTTGGGTGTAAACTACTCTCAAGGAAGTAGAGAGAGAGAGAGAGTTGATTTTACTGAATCAATTTATAGAATGTGTAGAACGTAAGGATTTAAACAATTTATCTATTCAATATGTATTCGAAATATGCTGTGTAGAGATTCCTTCGATTTACTAGCTGTTGATAGTTCTGTATTTACCACATACTAAAAAATATTCTGAACATGTCTAGGCCAGCTCGAAAAACTATTGAAACTAATTGAAATCAAAGATAAAACCAAATCGATTATAATGAGTCACACCAACACATCAAAATATGACTATAAAAGTTACTGCATTTAATGCGCGTACTCGTACAAGTACTAATAGTTTTTGTTTCATCGAAATCTGGCCAGGATTTCCAAAGTTACAGCGTTGTAATGTTTCACCAGCTTTTGTAAATTTGCTTTCCTTGCGCGCTATTGCGATGATGTCATGTCAAAAATATGCACCTTTATTTACCAAAAACTACGGTTAAAAGAAACAACAGAGATTTGTTTAAGTTAAATAGTCCATATACTACTCTTAGTTTATACATAACAGGCCCACATTTGATGGCAATTAAAGTATATAACAGCATTCCAAATAGTATTAAGTGTATTGAAAATATTAATGCATTCGAATGTGAGCTCAAAAAGTTTTTGGTAAATAAGGCTTAGGCCTAGGCCTACTATACCTTAGAAGAATTTTTTAATGATAAGCTTTATATTTTAAGTTGCAATGTCCTTACAGGGTGACACACTGATCTCAAAATTTTGTTAACAACTTTTCTATGTACTGTGACTAGCAATGAATAAATGAATATGAATATGAACACATGCACATGCGCGTTTGCGATGTTTGATGTCGATTTTGACTGGCCTACTTCGGAAGTACTTGTACCTATGCAATATTTCATTAGAGTATCAAAAATTTTACTCCTGCTATGCAAATCTCCTTACAGAAATCCGCAAACTTATCTGACGCGGTGGTTAAATTTGAAAGTTTAAACTTTCAATACAGCTGACAGACCTTTCATTCTTTTTTTATTGCCACTGGCGCCTCAACCATCGGTTCAGATATTGTTGTGGGGATTTCGAATTTCAAAACCGCGAGAGCACGTCTTGCAAGAAATTGTATGCATGCTCTATTTTTGTACTAGGTATTGAATTATAATGGAAAAGAGAATTAGTAATAAAAAACAGCGAGTTGCACTCCGGGAGTGCCGGCAGAAGTGAAAACTTGAATATTAACGTTGTGCATTTTTGATATTCTAAAATTTTTAACTAGTTGATTTTTAGAAAATTTACTTAGAGATGAACTAGATGCGTTGATAAAGGGCTCCCTAGACTTATTCACAAAAAAAAAAGGAATTTGGACGAAAGAAAGAAAATAATACGGACTGGATTTGAACCGAGGTCTTCTTGTTCTGCCGCCGCGCGCCGCCTGTTTTGTCTAACCGAGGTGCCAGAGCTATCAGACCATTGAGAAAGATGGCGAAATTTGCCTTCGTATTCTAATGACATTGTAACAGTTTTTCGATCAGGCCCCCAAGTACGTCTCGGTCACGTGATCCTGACGCGAGTTTAACAGTTTTTACCCATCACAAATAGTGCACAACGCCGCTAAAGAAATTGTCACTTCAAGAATGTTTTGAACCTGAAATTTTTACAAAATGGTACGGTTTATGTTCCTCACTCAAAGGTAAGAAGCTGGACTTTTCACAGTCTCATAAAATTGGTGTAATGGTAATATTAGATCAACTAGGTATATAAAAAAAACTTACGTCGGTTTTATTTCAAGAATTGCTTTTTATTGCATTATGTCTCTGTAAAAAACTTTTTCAACAAGCGAATTTCTTATTTATCGATGCAATTTTTTACACCTACCTATCTTAAGTTTCTCACATTTCCAATTTTGTGAGGAACCTAAACCTAACATAAAAACCTAACATAAATTTAATATACAGTAGTAGAAGTTAGACTAACTATGTACCTACCTACAACACAACAAAATATAGGTACTCGAATAGTACAACTTTTATGGGCTCTTATGTATCTTAGGCAATATTATTCGTCACTTATCAAACTATTGATGTTTGCTTTAGGTAATGAGTAAAATTATTACTTGTCCTAGGTGACATAGGTCTATGGTTATGCAATAAATGGCAAAGCACTCATTTATACCCAATCCTGAAGCGCTAGTTCAATATTTCCTAGCAAAATAAGCATCATTGAAAAAAATTAGGATCCTAGTGTGAGTTTTTTTTTTTCAATTTTGGTGCAATCGGAGCGATACAGTCTTCACGTCCAAACGCCGCCAATGCCAGGCGGATACTGAAGAATTATGCTGCGAAACGGTGTACGATGCATTTTGGCATACTAGTTATTGACTATAAATATTACAAAAAAAATTTTTAGTAACTTCCCTAGATATGACTAAGAACTACTTACACAAAAAAATTTTGCTTGATTACTCAAATAGTTATTGAGATAATTGAGTTTAAGACGGAAAAAAGGGGTCTTGAAAATCATTTTTTTTAGTACATTGTAATTATTTGATTCAAATAAAATTTAGTAACTTCCCTTCATAAAGAAAAGATCTATCATATATAATATTTTGGAAGACCTAGCAATGATACTTTGTCAGGAAATTTAATTTAAAAACATTGAAAATTCTGAGTTTGATCGCCGGAATGCCCTTAACACAGCCATCTCTATCGTCTTCTACAAGCCATGCGCATAAAGTTGGCAACGTAGTTTTAAGTGAACCGATTTGACACCGTTTGACAGGTAAACAGCGAGTAAACCTCGAGTACTGAATCCAATGGAGATGGCATATCTTCTATACATCTATACAAATAAATAAAATTGAAGTGTCTGTTTGTAACATTAAATAACCGCTTTTTACTACGTGCACTGCATATGATTAAATATACGGTACATATACCAAAATGACATGTTTTAAAATTTTTGTCTGTCTGTCTGTTTGTTCCGGCTAATCTCTGAAACGGCTGGACCGATTTTGACGGACCGATTAATACGACAGTTAGAAGTAGTTTAAAATTGAATTCCAAGATTTTTTACATTGTGACTGAGTTACATACACCTCACTTTTTCGTAGGTATGCCACCTCCATAGGATTTAGTACTCAGAGGAGTAAACCGGTTCACAGCAATGTTGCCGTTCCGTATCATAGCATGGCTTGTAGAAGACGATAGAGACGGCTGTGGTCGTAATCGGCTTCAAGCCGAACGGTGCTTAGGCGGTAGAGGGGCAAATGTGTTTATGGGCAAGACAAGGATGGCACGATGCGTCTTAATCGTAATCAAGCCGACACGGTGCTTAGGCGGTAGCCCCCCTGGGTGTATGTGGTAAGTGTACCCGCACACGGGTTTGCACGGGTGCAATGTAGAGATGTATCATCATCACATTTTTAACCGACTTCTAAATCAAAAAGGAGGAGGTTCTCTTTTCGTCTGTATGTATGTTTTTTTTTACCGACTTCTAAATCAATTAAAAAGGAGGAGGTTCTCTTTTCGTCTGTATGTATGTTTTTTTTTTGTGTATGTCCACCGATTACTCGAAGACGGATGGACCGATTGAAATGATTAAAACGTTATTACATCAGGTTGGTTTCCAAGTTGGTCCAATTTTTTGAAATTTTGAAATCGGTTCAGTAGTTTTTAGTATATCTTGAAAATACTGTCGTTTTCGTTCCGACTTCAAAGTAGGTACTTACGTTATTTATTTGGTGAGTAATTATTTCTTACTTTTTTGATGTGATTTTTTTGAAGGCGGTTTTATTATCTGATGTTGGTGCTTCGATCAAAAATAGTACCTACTAGATGAAGGCTCACGAACTAAATGAAAACTTTATATGGCAAAGACTGTCTTTTTTTTAAACGGAGAAAAAAGGTTACGAATGTTACGATCATGAAGCTCGACTTAATACTGACCTCAGAGTATTAAGTCAAACTTCATGGTTACGATCTTACATTATAAATGACAGGAAAGGTTCCAAGTTTGAAATACGAATTACCTTAGTATTATTGACACTGGTCAAAATAATCTACTTATAATAAAATTTATACTCGCCATGTCTGTCACTCCAACTATGTATCTAAAACTAGGTGTTATTGTTGATTGAAGTGTTGGTGACACGAAGTTCACCGGGCCCGCTAGTTATAAGTAGGTACATTATAAAACTTAAACTTAAAAAAACTCTATCTATTGACGAAAACCACTTAACCGACCCAGTGGTTCCGGGTTCGATTCCCAGTGGGAGTACATATTGTATTCGGTTTGGTTGGTGATAGGGCTTGTTCGAAGTTCTCCTGGCTAGCTACCACCATGTTGTTATCTGAGTCTGGCGCCATAACAACGAAGTTTTTAGCATTGTTGTGTTCCGGCAGTAAGAGATAAGATAGCAAGTACCTCAGTTTTGAAAATTCCGGGAGTAATGCACTTCCACCTTCAGCCTTATTTTCACAGGTGTCATGAATACTATGTGCTACTCCGTTGTGGATTAAAAAAATAAGTACTTATCAAAAAGTCTAAAGTATTACCCGTAGCCCCCCCGCTATGACCCACTGGTGGGTTCAAAGGTAATTTTTATTCCCCTTAGACCCACTGTTTCACAGTGGGACTACGGGGAATTGAAATAAAACTGACTTTAACCATGGTCCTGCTGCTTTTATGTTTGCAAAAGTATGAATAATAAAAAATATTTTTATATTTATTTTAATTTGTATTTTTATAAGAAATTTGGGATAAGAAAAACCCATATTTTAAATTTGTAACATTTTTGTTTTTATTTAATTATATGTTAAGTGGGGCACTGCGGTGGGACTACAGCCAAAAAAGGATAAAAATATGCATATTTGGTATATGCCTAGTGCAGTGGGTCTACGGGGAAAGAAATTACCTCAGGCTATTAACCGTGGTCCCTCGGAAACTGACAGATTGAAAAGCATAATTTAAAACTCTATTGCATTGGGTCTACGGGAAAAAAAAATAACTGTGGACCCACCAGTGGGGCAAAACGGTGGGGCCACGGTTAATTCGTGTTTTTCATTTCAGTAAATTTATACATTGATGACACACAATCACAGGTGTGATGAAGCGTTGGGATACAAAAATGAAAAGAAAAGTTGTCGACCAATAAGGACCAAATAAAGTCTATTAAACGAGGATGAATGTCTCCCCTTTATAAATAGCTTCTATCTATGTCATGACTGCCCAAAATATCGACACAAATGACAGCGCGTTACAGGACGAAGCTCTCAATCTGGGCCCTTTCATTCAAGGCTACTGAATTAATTTTGTTCGCCCACGCACTGGGATGTTTGACTAAGTTCTTTCTTATACGTTCAATAATCAGGATAAAATATAGCTTATGCCACTCAAAAATAATGTAGGTCGCTTCCTAGTTGTAACAGAATTAATTATCAACATTCACCCACTAGTTCCGGAGGTTATAAACATCGAAACAAACGTCACATCTTTAAAATGTCACATGTTTAACCACCTCTGTGTCTAGTGGAACACCACCGCACCGGTATCAAACCTATAGGTCCCGGGTTCGATTCCCAGTGGGGGTCCATATTGAATCCGGTTTGGCTGGTGGTAGGGCTTGTTCAAAGTCCGCCTGGATAGCTACCACCATCTTACCTAAGTCTGACGTCGTAACAACGATATTTTAGCATTGTTGTGTTCCGGCAGTTAGAGATTAGAAAGCCAGTTCCTCAGTAATTGAGGATTCCGGGAGTAGTGCGCTTCCACCTAAAGCCTTATCACCACTTACCATCAAGTGTGATGAAGGCTGAGTGCTAACCCGTTGTGGATATAAAAAAGCAATGCGAACGCGAACGCAAGGAGAAGAGTTAGCAACATAAAAGATGTTTGATGACATCTATCTCAATGGATGGTTTACTACTTCAATCGAAGAGTGTAGCGGTCGCGTGTCCACACTTTTTGCTTGTTAAAATACTTTGTACGTTACGTGAGGCGAATGAACGATGGCCGAACGAATGAATGGCCGTGAGCAATTACCTTTTTACGAGTGAATGAAGTTTTTGCGAAAGAAACCAATTTAGAATATTGGAGGCTGAATGATTCGGCAAAGGCTAATTGTGGTGGTGGTGAGGTTATTTGCTGTGTTTACTTTTGTTTATTGTTGTTGTTGTTGCTTTGTCGGTGCATGTACAAGGATAAGGTAAGGTTAGTAGTTAAAATAAGCTTATTTTTTTAAGTATTTTGTTTTTGATGTTGGTAATTTTGATGTGTATTTTTCCTTTCTTGTATTGTTTAGTTTTCTATATAATTGCCATTGGCTTTCTCATTATTGTCTTAGCTTTTTGATCACGACTGGGAAAAGATGGGAGTTATAAGTTTGACGTGTTGATGTATGTGTCTGTCTGTCTGTCTGCCTGTCATCGTAGCTCCTGTACGACTGGACTGGTTTTGACGCGGTTTATTTGTTCGAAAGCTGATGTGATCAAGTTGCTTGTATTCTAATGTTATGTTTAACCCCATTGTAAATAAAAATAAAATAAAATAAATAGTTATATAAAAAACCGATAGACACGCAACTTTGCGACGACGGTGACTAAGGCTCTGAAGTTCCACCGCCGTAGCCAACACGAGTTTCAAATGAGCTTCCTGGCACGGTTTTCGATCGATTCCAGAAGTTCAAGTTCTAGCTGATACTTAGCAGAACCATCCCATATGTGACAATAGTAGGACCTACTCCATGCACGGACGAATCTGCGCTTTGTATAACTAAAGCAGTTGGTCCGGTGTGAAGTACCGCATTTCGCACCGCACCACATGAAGTATTCCTACGGGAACGGGTACCATGAGGGTGAAACCGTGGACGGAGAGCCACTAGTCCTTAACCCTTCTGAAGCCAGGGTCGTTTTTTATGGCCCATTTTTTATGTAAAAAAAGCACTTGAGCGCGCGCTATCGCTATCTCGAACATCTGGTTATACTTAGGCGGTCTTTAGTTACATTTATGAGCGGCTGATGACTCAAACCATTAAATTAAAGCTATGGGACACTTTTATGACAATAATCCCACTGCCAAACTCGGTCTGCCGTCAACTGCTCAAAGCATAATTAATATAAAACAAAATCTAACGAAACGTTAAAAAGGCATTCAATACAACTTCTCTGAAGCAACATCAAAAGACGAAAAGTCTTTAGAGTTCATCAGATCAGATTTTACGATACAAATGTTCATTTTCGCTAATCAAAGACCGGCTACCAAATTGACAAGTTAAACACGATCAAAGAATTTTTGCTCTTATACATTTGAGTTAGTGTTGAAATTTCTGTAGCAAAGAGTTCATTCTCTCCCGTTCAAAAGCTGCAAAAAAAGCGCCAAGAGCGCTTTTTCGAGGTCCTGTTAACGATTTACTTTCGAATGTTCGATATATCTTTCGCGATACGCTAGCACCTGCAAATTCTTTAGTTGGCAGCGCTGTTTTTGCTTTTCTTGTTGTTTAAACGTTCGCGTTTGTGTCGTCGACAGTTTACTGGCTTTAAAGAAATCTGACCTATTTGTTATGTTAGTGCTGTGCTGTGAACGTACATCGTTTTGGAAAGGAGATCTGTATTTTAAACTAAGTACTTACTTAGTATTGTATTCTGTGGTATTGTGCTAGGAACTTTTGTTACAGTGTGCCTACCCGTAATGTAAGTTTGTCAGTGTGCAAGCAAACGTTAGTATCAGTCAGGTAATTCTTATCGCCACCTGCGTGCGTAATTTCAGTGCGTTTTTAGTTAGGGGGTTAGTGGCATTTTGAAATGGAGAAATATAACACAAAAAAAAACGATCACACAGTTTTGTGTGTCTGTTGTGGTCAGAACATTATATTCGTCAATTTATGATATTCTTGGTCATTTCATGAAATTACCATGAATTACCATGAAAAATCGTTGAAAAGTCAACGTTTAATGACATTTCAAACATCGTTTGGCCAATATAGTTATATTAATGTTAAATTGCCTTCTTGTTTTTGTTGTATTTTGTTTTGATGTCTTTATAATATAGCCTAACCCGCCGGGTTAAGCCGTCTCGGCGCGGTAGCGGCGGGCCGGCGGATTTGGTGTGTAGATGCTTTTTTTTCTTTTTTATCCACAACGGGGTAGCACTTAGCCTTCATCACACCTGATGTTAAGTGGTGATAAGGCTGAAGGTGGAAGCGCACTTACTCCCGGAATCCTCAATCACTGAGGAGCTAGCTCTAACTGTCGGAACACAATAATGCTGAAAACATCATTGCTATGGCGTCAGAGTTAGATAATACGACGGTAGCTAGCCAGGCGGACTAAAAACAAGTTCTACCACCAACCAAATTTAATACAATATGTACCCCCCCAGTGGGAATCGAACCCGGGACCTCTTGGTCTGAAATCGGCGGTGTGAGTGAACCAATAGACCACAGAGGCGGCTAGGCCTTTACGGATTCAGTGTTGATATTATTTCGAATTCAGATTAATAACAACATTCTCACAATTAATTGAGTACAGCATAAGTACAGTATTATTAATAATCCGAAGCTTTGATTAAGTACCAAATGTTTCCAGATTAATCAATAAATACACTCACCAGCACAAAACTTTGCCAATGAACAATCAATATCCATACTAAACTTATATTATAAATCTGAATGTGTCTTTATTTGTTTGTTTGTCCGTCTTTCACGTTAAAACGGAGTAACGAATCGACGTGATGTTTGGTATGGGGATAGTTTGTAAGCTGGAGAGTGATATGGGCTACTTTTTATCCCGGAAAATTACTGTGTTTAAGGTCTTTGTTATCCCAAATAAATGAAAATAAAATTGTAGTGTTTGGTTGAATCTTTGAGATAAAATTGCATCTATATTGTATCTACAGATTAGGTATACAAAACACACCACAAGTGAGAGTATCGAATTCGAGCTAAAATATACAAAGTTATACGCTGATAAACAAATATCAAAGTCAAGGCCGTCGAGGCCATTTTCTAGTCTTGACAGATGCGCCATTTTGGAAAACGCCATAAAATGTCTTCGAGACAGACAAGGGGATAAATAAAAATATTGTTTTGCGCCTACACGGATTACATCCAAGCGTCAACACGCTCGCGAAAGGCGCCATCTTTTCAAGGCGGTGAAAGGCAAAAAAATGTACCTATCATCCTATCGGCTTGTCTAGATGGATGTAAACCAGCAAAGTCCCTTCTGCCTCCTGATTCACGAACCGTCGGAAACGGAATCGGATTCGAATTCTATGCTTTGTCATTGTCTATTCTATAGTGAGTGACAGAGACAGGGCATACATTCCGCTGTCTGGGAGCCTTTCCGGAACGGTTCGTGAATCAGGGGGCTGATGGACGGTTAGATTACATCCATCTAGCCAAGTGTTTTCATGATAATTGTACGTTGGCCAAGTTTCTGTGCCGGTGAGTGTATATCTTTAGGGATAAGTATCGTTATCATTTATAACCGCATCGTTAGCACGATATTAATTGAACGAATGTATCGTCTCGATATAACGTTATAATTAAACGTTTTTAAGACCTTCAAAAAAAACGAGATGATAGCCTAATGAAGTGGGTTAAGAAAGTATGTTGGAATTTTTCAAGTGTCCCGTATAGTAAAAGTTAAATTTAAAGTTATATTTATAATGTTTGGTTATTGTTATTTATAAATTTTAATACATTTTAGATTCTTGCACGAACTGTTTATTGAAATATAAAGTTAAGTGCAAACTAAATTTATATTATTATTTTTTTTATTCTCTAGAATAAAAAGATTTAGATTTAGATTTAGAAGAGTTAGATTTAATCAATAATTAATGGTTTAAGTCAATGTTTTAAATTAACTTTAAAATTACTTGTATGTACCATTTGCATGCTATTCATGGCAGGATGTACTGGGCCTATAACTTTATTTTGTCAACATTTACGTACCTACATTCATGGCAAATAAAATGATTATGATTATGATTATGATTATGATTATGATTAAAACAATAAATTGATTATATTGATTAAGGTACCTTAAGACTAAACTATTCGATTCTTCGGTCCTTTCGATTCTTTCGATTCTTCGGTCCGTTCGATTCTACTATTCGATTCTTCGGTCCGTTCTTTCGATCGGTCCTTTAGGTGTACTTACTTAAAATTTATGCAACAAAAAGTAGGTAGCTTATTACCTCTCCAAGTTTTGAATCTTTGCCGAATTTCATCGAAATTGGTTCACTGCTGCACTTGCAGTCGTTAATACCCACCAATCCGCACTGAGCCCGCGTGGTGGGTCATGGCTCATTCTCCTTATTCATCCATAAGGAAGGCCAGTGCCCCAGCAGTGGGGACATTAAATGGCTGATAATGATGATGGTTCACTGATTTCAGCATGAAAACGTTACAAACTTCCAGACAGACAAAGCTACTCTCGCATTTATATTATTAGTATAAATTAATTAGCTTGGTACGACTAAATACTTTGTATACTTACAATGACCTTGGCTTTATAAAACGAACGGATTTACCGAACCCTAAAAAAATAAAAAAATACTACTGCACAAACAGGTTGGTGGCGCCTCGCCATTCAAGAAATTAAAAAATACTCAATGAATCATTTAAATTTTAAACAAATACAGCTCTTATATCAAAGTTAACAAGGTTCAAAATAAAAGAAGAAGGAAGTATCATGTATTACTGTTTGGAAATGGAAGACAAAAATTCAATGACTGCGTCAAGAATCCCAGAACAAGCAAGAGCATTCGATTTTCGTTTCTTTTTTACGTCAATCAATATCATTAAGGTAGAATTTCGAACGCATACTTCTTTCTTTTTTTAAATTATAGAAATTATGGGTGGTGCCAAATTAATGATAAGGTTGCATTGAAGACTATTGGACTTCTGTTTTCGAACTGAGGCGTTTAAAAACAGACGTTCCTTTTTTAAACAGCAAGGTGCTTACAAGTATTTATTTGACCTTTTACACTCTGCGACTTTTTGCAGCGATAAACGATTCGTATCTGTGTATACTCTGTACGAAATAAATGAGAGGGAGAAAAAATCTGCCCATAACGAGTTTTTTGCCGGTTCTTCTCGTTACAAAGTCTCCTACCGTAGATTTTTGAAACGATGGCGTAGCTTCTGTGGCATTTACAAATGCTGCAACAGCTTATAAGTATAGATTGAATAATTTATATTGAAATTGATAGGTACAGCATCGACATAGTTGCAAAACGTTTACTGTCACATGCTATTCAAAGCGGCGATACAGTAGAGCTGGTATGGTCATCTAGCCACAGTGATACAGCCGTCAGCATCATCAGCATCAGACATTTTACAGGCCTTCCTTATTAAGTTAAGGAGAATGAGCCATGGCCACAGAACACGCAAAGAATTTTAATGGAACAAACAAATCGCTATGACAACACCAGAAGAAATTCAAAATCGTACACATATATCTAAAAATGTATGAAGGGTTTATGTAATTAAAGCATGAAAAACAAACAATGAAAGCTGTGGTGTGTGAGCTATGTTTTATCCTCATGCGCCCCGCTCTCTCTTACTACTTCTAACTTAAGGCCCGTGGCAAAGAATATATACACTTATGCCCGTGGTATCGCCAACGACCTTGGGCATAGAAGCGTGGCCTAATTTTCCCGCCCCGCTACAATATTATTTTGTGACGCTACCCGCACCAAAACAGCTTAAACACGCGTTTCGGCAAAACTATGTATTATTTTAGAACGAAAAATGCTCAGTTTCAAGTTAAACAAGTTAGCAATCTTTTCCTGAAAGAAACTTGAAAATATCACTTGTAGTTTAGAAGCAGTAGCGTACCTATTTCAAGTTGAAAACAGCTTCATTTCAATGTTTTTTTTAATAGTATTAAAGACTATGTTTTTATATTTAATATATATTCATTCTGGATTCATCAGTAGGCTAATTTATGAGTTTTAGGGTCTCAAAAATGATCGTTTCACGACTACATGCGCCTTAACTAAAGGGCCCAATGCGGATTGGTAGGTAGGTATGCTGCAAATGCAGCCGGAACCAACGAAACATGCAGAAACCTTCGGCGGTCCCGGCTGCAATTGCTTTGGGTCCAAAACGTTTACTTTGTACTAGCTATTCTCTTGCGGCTTCGCCCTCGTTTGCCTACTACACGACGATATTCCGCGGGAATGTGATATTTTTCCTGGATTAAAAATATTATTATCACTATCCTATATCACTTGCCAGCTCCCAAACTATCCTCATACCAAAAATGACGTTGATCTGTTGCTCCGTCTTGACTATACTTTCACATAATTTATACCTATTTGTATGGATTGCAGTAAAAAGTCGCAACGTATAAAGACACTTTAATATTATCCCACGATAGTAATCTTCAGTGTTTATTGCGATTTAATTCAAGATGGCGAAGCATTCTAATTTCGAAATAAGTATTGGATTACGTTAATTACAGTAATTAAAATGGCAAGTAGCGAATAGCGAGTTGCTTTAATGTGGCTGTAATATAAAGGTGTGTTCTCACTGCGTAGGCACTAGATACTATTGAATTAAATCGATGAGTATAATTTCAGAATTACACGAGGAGTGGATCGTAAAATTAAGTTTGTAGTACTTAAACAACAACTTAAGCAACTTACCTATTACAACAACTAATGGCAAGAAACTTTTAATGGCAAATAAAATAAATATCTTTTTTCTTTTTTCTTTTATCTTTTTTAAGGCGCTACTCGGAAAAAGTATGGGCCTTTTGATTTAAAACTATAGGACGGTTACAGTTGTTACAAATCTGGTAAAAAGATATATATTTCTTCATACCTTTATCTAGAATCGTATAGTTTCAAAAACACGATTTTATGATTTTGCCTCGACACTTTTTCTTTTCGAAAAGACCTCTAAAATTTACGAAAATTCAAGATTATTCTTAAATGGGGTTATTAGAAATTGGTTTAATTAGTGGACACCAATAATATTTAGGATTGTATAGAAGCATTTTTTAAAAATTCGCTGTAGTTTTTTAATACGAAGTGATTTTGTGTTTTTTTTGCCTAATCTGCAAAATCGGTCTCGCTCCCGCGCGCGTCGTTTTCTCATTGCTATCTCGCTTCAGTACAATTTTTCCCAGTATCGCCTTAAGTACGAGTATACTATATCTACAGAACGCTTCGACAAGAGACTTAACTGTCATTAAAAGTTAATTGAAGCTAGAATTCTCTTGGTAATTTTCATATTTACTTTTATCGAAATAAATTACTAGGTAGGTATTTACTTAGGTATGTTTTTAAGTTATTTTGATTAAAAGAAATCAAGATGTATGTCCTTATGTATTGTTGAATTATTTTTTTAGCAAAATATACAGAGACATTTTACACCAAATTCTCCCTTAACGTATATAATTGTTTGGAAGACATCGCTTTGAGAGATAAGACTGACTTTGTATGGGTATGTATCATAATAACTACGGTCATTACGACTATGGTCGAAATAACTACGATCGATTCACATATTTTCATAATGACTACTGAACGACTCAACTACTGTTCGTTTCACCTACGGTTGATTGAACTACGGTTGATTCAACTAACGGACGATTGGCCTAATGTTCATTTCATCTACTGGTTGTTTCGACTATGAACGACTCGCCTACCACAAGCTTATTAATTGGAAAGTTTATTAAATGGATTTGGGCGCGTTGGATTTTTTTTTTGGTTAGGGTGTCGCAAACATAAAATTTTTGACTGTTTTAGCATGGAGCGGGGACTTGTAAAATTTTCAAGAATCTATATATATAAAATTCAAAGTCCTGACTGACTGACTGACTGACTGAGATATCAACGCACAGCCCAAACCGCTGAACCTAGAGACTTCAAATTTTGCACATAGATACGTTATACAGTGTAGGCATCCACTAAGAATGGATTTTTGGAAATTCCACCCCTAAGGGGGTGAAATAGAGGATGAAAGTTTGTATGAAAGTCCGTCAGTTTTAAAGTTAGGATCTTTAAACAATGTATTTAGGCTGGCAATTGAAAATTAAGATTTACCTGTGTCAGCGTTTTTGACAATTCCATCCCAGAAGGGGTGAAAAGGGGGATGAAATGTTGTATCTGGAAAGTCCTTCATTAAATTTATTATTTAGGCTTATGGTCGGAAAGTAAAATAAATAAGCAAAAACATGTCTCGTATTTTTTCGAAAATCAACCCCTTAGAGGTTAAATGGGATAAATAAACCTAAAAATCGATATGGATGTCGTTATTGGGGTTTTATGGGATGACGATTGCAAAAATGGCATTTATTTTGATGTTTAACACGCTGAACATGATTCAACCCCTAAAAGGTTGAAATAGGGGTGAAGTTTTGAATGAAAAATCAGGGGGTAAAATAGACATTCCAACTTGAAACTTTGTAGGCTTACTTCTTAAAACAAATAGGCAACTCATTTCGTAGTTTTCCGAAAATCAAACCCAGGGGGTAAATAGGGTATAGAAACCTAAATCATCTTAAGTACCCTAAAAGTTCGTGGTACCTTAGCTACTCAGAACTAACTTTTTGGTTGTGAAACAGACACTTATTATTTACTAGCTTACGCCCGCGACTTCGTCCGCGTGGACATTCGAGACAATACTTAGGGGACAAATAACCGGGATAAAAAGTATTATATGTTTTAATTTCATAAAAATCCGATTAGCCGTTTTTAAGTTATTAGGCGGGTCCTCCCTCACCAAGTGAGCAGCCTCGTGCGAGGCCCGTCGCACGTGGCAAACGTTCTGCCTCGCGCGAGGCTGCTCGCTTGGTGAGGGAGGACCTGTCTAATCACGTAAAAACGGCTGATCGGATTTTTATGAATTTAAAGCATAGAATACTTTTTATCCTGGTTAATTGTCCCCTTAGTATTGTCTCGAATGTCCACGCGGACGAAGTCGCGGGCGGAAGCTAGTGAATTTTATAAAAATGAAAATATCTCGAAAACGGTGCGTCATAGCTGAAATCTAACAAAATTTTCGATCCCCTATGGTACGCCGGAGATACATAGGAGGCACCCGATGGACATATAAAATTTTTTTTTTTTTTTGCTCAAACAAATTTTTGTTATTTCAAATTTTTTATATATTTTGGGAAAAACAGAAGGGGGGACGGGGGGCAAGGCCCCCCGCCGAGGGGGCTCGGGGGGCGAAGCCCCCCGCCACCCAACAAAATGTAACAGACGTTTCAGGTTAGGTTAGGTTAGAACAGTGACCAAAAATTCCGCGCGAGCCGAGCGAGCGAAGCGAGCGTGCCGCGGCAGCGGCCGGCGAAGCGCCAGAACTGATTTCATACACCCCCCCTTACCCCCTACTTCAGTTTAATAGGAAATGGAAATATGTCTAAAGTCGCTTCTGGCGCTTCGCCGGCCGCTGCCGCGGCACGCTCGCTTCGCTCGCTCGGCTCGCGCGGTATGTTCACGAGCATGTTAGGTCTATAACATGCTCGTCGCTTCGCTCCTCGCACCTATCAGCAGTACAGTGAAAAGCAATAATATGTATACAACATAGGACTATGTCATATTACAATATTGAATGACTTCTGTGACACTGATCGTTTTCTTTTGGAACGCTACAGTGTATTGCTCGTGTCTGTACATGAGTCACTATTTTTAAACTAAATAAACCGTGTAGGTGAGTTGACCGTAGGTGAAATGACTAGTAGTTCAATCAACCGTAGGTGAAATAACCGTAGGTGATTTGTTCGTAGGTGAGATGACCAGTAGTGATTTCGTACATTAGTTATTTTGAAAATAGGTGTAACGACCAATAGTTATTTTGAACAGTAGGTCTTTTGACCGTAGTTATTTCGACCATAGTCGAAACGACCGTAGTTATTATGATACATACCCCTTTGTATCAACTCGTTTAGTACGAGTAGATAAAAATCTATGGACGTTTAGATTTACAACGACTTCATTCAAATTTAATAAATAAATCGTGAATGCTAATGAACAAGTATAAAGTTAATTAGTTCGAGTAATAAACTTAGAACTTAATATGATATGTGTTAGACATGTAATTAGTAATTGCTAACTAACCCGCTTAATGAAGACATTGAAATTAAAAAATAATATGAATTGTAAAATTAATTATTTCATATGTCTGCTGAAGGATATCTCAAAAATGGAATGGTTCAAGATTAATTTATTTAATTAAGGTAATTACAACACATATGTACTACATATATACATACGTACACATATGTACATATGAATGCCAAAGAAGCTACAAGAAAAAAATATTTGAAACCATCATTCAATTAACAATAGGTACCACTAGATAGCTGGAGGTAGGACTTGTTCTGAGTCCGCCTGGCTAGCTACCACCATCTTATCTAAGTCTGACGCCATAAAAATGATGTTTTTAGCGTTATTGTGTTCCGGCAGTTAGAGATAGGATAGCCAGTTCTTCAGTGATTGAGGGTTCCGGGAGTAGTGCGCTTCCACCTTCAGCCTTATCACTACTTACTACCTTAATGAAAATAACTTAAAACCTATCTAAGTACCTACTTATTTATTTAGATGGAAGTAAATACGAAATTTTACCAAGAGAATTCTAGCTTCAACGACCTCCGTGGCCGAGTGGTGTACGCACCGGTTTTCAAGGTGCCGCTATATCTAGAGGTCCCGGGTTCGATCCCCGGTCGGGTAAATATTGAAAAACGAACTTTTCAATATTTTCTCGGGTCTGGGTGTAGGGTAGAGACACCAAGGAGTACGCGCTACCAACGAGTACGCAGTGCGTTTATTAGTCTTATGCATGGAGCTGGACTTAGGTAATACTGAGGTAACTGGAGAGTGCAGTACTAACACTTTTTTGTGACCACAAATTACACAGTGGCTGTGTAATTTGTGGCTGTGGCTGTGTAAGCTCCATGGTCTTATGCGACAAGGATAATATTTTGGCTCTTGGATAACATTGACAAGAGCGCTAGTTGACTGATTGAATAGCTAGAGAAGAGTTAGTTCCCATTTCGACCGCGTGTCAAAAGATCCCTGTCGCACAGTAAAACTACTAAACACACTGCGTACTCTTTAGTAGCGCGTACTCTTTGGTGTCTCGTCGTTGTTTCCATTTCCATAATACTACTGCCTAAGCTACTATACTTTGATATTGGAACAAATCTATATGATGGTGTTCAATATTATTACTTACAATCAGGGGGCCAAGCCTGCTAACGTTAAGTCACCATCGTGTCTCAATCGTGTTCCAATTGTAGTTCTTGTAGTGCTTTTTTAAACACTAGTTACAAGAATTATGACAGTATGATGTGATGTGAATGTAGTGTGTGGTGTGACCATCAATAGTATTGTGAAAAAAGTACATATTTCTTGTAACTAGTGTGGAAAAAGCACTACAACTGAACTACAATCGAAACACGATTAAGACACGATTGTGACTTAACGTTTGCAGACTTGGCCCCCTGGTGTGATAAAGGCTAAGTGCTACCCCGCTGAAAATGAATGAAAAAAAAAACCAGTTCAGTATCACTAAAATTGTAAACCAGAATGATTTTAGTTCTTAAATTTCCATTCCGCTAACTTTTTATTATTTTGTAATAATTATCTTAATTGTACCAAAGCGGGAACTGACTTTGATTGAGAAGTTAAATGGAGTTTCTTGACAGTTATAATGAAGAATCGACCGCACCGTAAAGTTAAGGGAAGTCCAACAATTTTTATTGAAGATATATTTTTTAAACTTTAGAAAGAATCGGTGGAATAAAATTTTGTTTTCAAAATCACTTCTTAAACTTCCTTTTCTTTACTTTTCTGTTCAATGTTTTAGCGTCGCCGCACACCCACTAAGCGTCGCCGTCACACGGACCACAAACCTGGGTGCCTACCATCAACTTTAAGACAGCGATTCAAAAATAGCGCGATGCAGAATAGGTTCCTAAAATGAATTGCTTTCTTTCGTACTATGACCTTCTAAAAACTGGATCGCAAATGAATTGCTAAATGTGAATGACCGAACGATTTGTATCCTTACTTCTTCTACCCGTCTCTTTCACTCGATTCTGTCATGCCCGGAGAGTGAAAGGGACGGGTGTAACCTGCAGGTGACATGTTAGCTTGGCCGAGTTATAAGTCAAATAAGAGTTGATGACAGCTCAGCGGCTGTGAAATGTCATTGAATGATCACTGAATCGCTGTCATTGATATTAAGCTGTCGTGGTACGAATAAGCGAAGCAGATCAGTTTAGGTCCTAAACAAAACCGCAATAAGAGTTGATGGTAGGCACCCAGGAGACGTATTTCCGTAGCGCTCGAAATGAAAATCGAATAGTACCTATACGTCAATCAGTCGTCTAAGAAATCGAATTCTATTACACCCGTTTTAAATATTTTTTTAAATATTTTTTTTGTATTGCACTGATTTAAACATGTTTACAGTACATTCCTCCTGGAGCTACAACATATCGTGCTTGCTTGTAGTCTAATCATTTATGCCTTCATTTGTTGTACCTATCTCTGTTTATGTACCTACTAATAAATCAAATAAAATAAAATATAAATAAATTAATATTCTTTAATTATTATTGTTTGAAAATCACTGAGAAATTTTAAAAATATAGCAAAACTAGCTTTTCGCCCGCGGCTTCACCCGCTTAGACTTCGCGACGTTATCCCGCGGGAATGTGATATTTTTCCGGGATAAAAAGTAGCCTATGTTCCTCTCCAGGCTATAAAGTATCTGTGTCCCAAATTTCAGCCAAATCCGTTCAGCCGTTTTGGCGTGATTGAGTAACAAACATCTAAACTTTCAAATCCTACTTGCTACTTATCTATCTATATCTATATTGTTCACGCCGCGCGCGAGCGGTCAGTTGTAGGATTCATTAGTTAGTTCGCCGCCAACCGCCGTCCGCGCAACATCGCGCTCAGTTCGCCGTAAGCCGCCGGGAGGCGAGGTTGTGTGTTCCTGTAGCGACGTGCCGCGCCAGGAAACCTACCTGTATTGTGACCGAGATTTCGAGTTTTTTGCACCTACGAGTGCTCCGGTCGGGGTACAGACTTGTGACCCGTGTGTGTTCGCCTTGGAAAGCGCCGGGAAAGTTTTAGCTGTCTATTAGGGCATTGTGTAGTTATAAGAGTGTTAGCTATAAGAGTTTCCCATCGGGGGTTGGGTGACGATCGATTTGCCAGGCGCGCGCGCCGGCGAGACAGCGATCAGCCCCCCTGGATTACGGACAATATCTTCTAGCGAAGGTAGGACTAGCTTTTAAGTAACTTAATTTTGCATGAGAAACATCCGTTTCAATAAACTGTGGAACACAGTAGATGGTCATCACAATTGTGCCTGATCATATTTTGGTAGCAGAGCGTACCTAGTTGATATAATTAATTTTCATATTAAAATTAACTACATAAAATTTCATAGTAAAAATAAAATTTTTTTTTTTTTGTTAAAATCTCGAGGGTATTCCGAGACGATCTGAAGTACTAAGAAATTGTTCTAGTAAATTCTCGAAGCGAATGTTTCTCACTTGGTGGATCCGATAATTGATAGACACTTATATAATTGTGGTCACATACTAGTGATTTGATACGAGTTTACTCGCCTAGATGTGTATATTTTTTTTTGTGTGTCCGGATTTATTTGACGAATAGTTTCGTTCGAAAGTGTTGTTTATTAGTACCACATACTAGTGTTTGTTCCGAGTCCGCTTGCCTAGTTAAAAAAGTGGAACTAGTTTTAATTATTAGTAGTATTAAATTACGAGTATTATTATTAAAAATAGATTTGTTTTTGTTTGTTGATAACGGTTTAGTAGTTGATTTGCGAGGTTGACTTGGCCGTGCCGTTTACGCCATACCGTTAATCCTATACCGTTTTGTTTATACCGTTATATTGTTAGCCCTTGAAATTGGTAAGTTGTTAATAATTTATGAAAATAGTAGGGTCCGTGTATGTCGTCCGAATTTTAATTGTGTTTTATATTATCGTGACGCGACCTATTTCTATTGTTTTTTTTTGTTGATGTTTACCACTTCTGTATTTCTTTGTTTGCTTTGTTTATTAAACGGATTATAAATGGCTCCTACGAATCCGCCCGCCATATCCAGGGCTGGCATCCAAGGAGTTTTGCGTTGGCTTGCTTGTGCGGTCACATTAATAGACCGAGCCGACCGGGTAGGCGCGTTGCTAGCTCGGTATGGCGGGCTGGCAGCTCGGCTGCAAGACCTGGAGCGCCACGCCATGGAGTGTCGCGCGTATTATTTGATGAACCCCCCAGCTGATGATGCCGTGTCGGAACAGCTGGAGCAGGATGTAGCCCAGGCCTATGAGCTGGCTGACCAGTTCACGGAGGCGGCTGAGAGGGCCCTGGCTGTTCGGAAGGGGGAGCCGGTTTTGAGCGGGGAGGTCAAACCTACCCCGACGGCGTTGCTAGGCCGATTGCCTACGTTGGAGATTCCCACTTTTAATGGGGATCTGTCAGCCTGGATGGGCTTCATTAACTTGTTTGACAGCTTAGTGGATTCACGACGGGACTTATCCCCTAGTGAGAAGTTGGCCTATTTGCGCTCCTCCCTGCGAGGAGAGGCCAGCGCGGTAATCCAGCACCTGCTCATCAGTGACGACAACTACCAGGTGGCTCGCCAGCTTCTGGTTAGCAGGTACCAGAATGTCCGGTTACTGGCGGACACCCACGTGGCCACGATTTTGGCCCTCCCGCGAATCACGCGGGTACACCTGTTACGGAGGGAGTTGCTGAACCCGCTACTGTCAGCGGTCAACTCCCTAAGGCGATTGGACCTGCCGGTGGATCAGTGGTCCTTTATACTGCTGCACATAGTCCTCGCCAAATTGCCCGCTGAAATAAAGGGGCGTTTCGAGCAGAGGTACGGAGGCGACAGCGCCTCGTATCTCCCGCCCTTCGCGGACCTCCTTCGTTTTTTGGAGGACGAATGTAGGGTGACGGACCACCTGGAGTCGGTTCCAGGTGTTGGTCGTATGGTGGCGGCGAGGGAACAGCCCCGTCGCCCGACCAATCGGTATGCTGCCTTCCAGCAGTCCCCTCCCCCCGCACCGAGTGAGCGGTGCAGGTATTGCAGGGGAGATAGGCACGTGGTGCACGAATGTGCCAAATTTAGAGGCCTCCGCCCAGAGGGACGGAGGGCCGTTGCGAGACAGCGCCAATGGTGCTATAGGTGTTTGGGGGGACACATGCAGTCGGCGTGTCCCCAGACAGAGGATTGTCGTCTTTGCGGAGGGAGGCATCACCCCCTCCTTTGTTTGGACCGCAAGGACGCCGGGAGCGACCGGGGTTCGAATTCCTCGCGCACGGGCGGGGGCCCGGCAGCCCGGAACCGGTCCCCTAGAGATTCAACGGGGCTTAGCCCCCCCGTTCAGTCCCCCCCGGAGAGGGGGAACTATAGGAGAGACGCCCCCGCCACGGGCGGGGGTAGGGGGGTACCACAAGAGTACGCCACGGTGGCGATGGGCACGGGCCCTATTTGCTACTCCCCCCCCCTAATGGAGAGGCCTCGATTGGGGTACTATGCACCAAGGCACGCCCCACACGGGTATTACCCTGCACCTAGGAGTGCTGTTGGTCGGGGCCAGTATGTACCTTGTCGCCGTACACTTAGTTACGGCCAAGAGTAAGGTCGCCCCCCTTCGGACTAGGCTAACCATTCCGAAGTTGGAGTTGTCCGGCGCCACTCTCTTAGTACGGCTACTCAATCATGTTGCCGACACCTTGGGAAACGGTGTCGACTTGGGGTCGATATTTGCGTGGTCTGACAGCCAGGTCGTCCTTTGTTGGCTGAAGAGTTCAGTCCACACCCTTGAGGTTTTTGTGGCCAACCGGGTCTCACAAATTCAGACTTCAAAGGCCCCGTTGATTTGGCGCCACGTACCGGGCGAATTGAACCCCGCAGATTGTGCCTCCCGCGGCTGCGAGGCGCCTGAGTTAGTGGACCACCACCTATGGTGGAGTCCATCATGGTTGTTACGGCCTGAGCGCTCATGGCCTGCCACCCCGGCTGTGGCCAGAGTCCCAGACCTAGGCATGCGTGTTCACGCCGTGGAGACGGTGGCGGCTCCGCAGATGGAGTTTTTGTTAGACCGCTACAGTTCTCTTGATAAGTTGCTCGGCGTGACTGCTTGGATGAGGCGCTTTGTGCGAAATTGTCGCCAGCCTCAGGAGAAATCGTTGTCTCCGGTCCTCGCCCCACAAGAGCGGCAAGACGCTCTGTTGCATTGGTTGCGAGTGACGCAACAGCGAGAGTTTGAACCGGAGCTGAAAGCCCTGCGCTCAAGTAAGTCCAAGTTGAAGGGACCCTTGGTGCGGTTGAATCCCTTCTTGGACAGTACCGGATTGCTGCGTGTCGGAGGTAGGCTCAGACATGCCAACCTGCCGTACGGATCACGCCACCCTTTGTTGCTCCCCAAGGATGGACCGTTAGTTAGACTGTTGATTACAGACCGACATGTAAAGAATGCTCATGCCGGTTGTAATGCTTTGACCGCGCTCCTCCAACGAGAGTTCTGGATTTTGTCAGCGCGGAGAATAATCCGATCCGTTATTTTTCGTTGTCTCCCGTGTTATCGTTTGCGCGCCGATACGATGCAGCCCCAGATGGGTGATTTGCCTGCCGATCGAGTGAACGAATCGATGCCCTTCTCAGGAGTTGGAACGGATTTTGCGGGGCCATTTACCGTTAAGACATCGCGGCTTCGTAATGCTAGAACGGAAAAGGCTTACTTGTGTGTATTTGTTTGTTTGGCCACTAAAGCGGTCCACCTGGAGGTGGTTAGTGCCCTCACCACAGAAGCCTTTGTAGCCACGTTGAATCGTTTTGTGTCTCGCCGCGGAATGCCGTCGTTAATCAGGTCCGATTGTGGAACCAATTTCAAGGGCACCGATAGGTATTTAAAGGAAGTTTGTGAATTTATGGATAGGAATAATTTTGAGATCGGATCCACACTCTCTCGCAGAGGGGTACGATGGCAGTACTCCCCGCCATCCTGCCCCCACTGGGGAGGGATTTTTGAAGCAACTGTAAAGGCCGCTAAAACTCACCTTCGTCGCGTTATTGGGGAGACGGTCCTCACGTTTGAGGAACTCGCGACCGTATTTTGTAAGGTTGAGGCGGTCCTCAACTCGCGTCCGTTGTGTCCGTTGTCTTCGGACGCGAATGATTTAGAGGCCCTTACGCCGGGCCATTTTTTGATTGGCAGACCGCTTAACGCCTTGCCGGAATATCCTTATTCCGAAGTGCCCTCCGGACGGCTCTCGCGATTTGAATTGCTCCAGCAGCTTACGCAGAGTTTTTGGCGCCGTTGGCATCTGGAGTATTTGCACATTTTGCAGCAACGCGTTAAGTGGTCGGATAGGACGACCCCACCCAAGACCGGAGACCTCGTGTTGGTAAAGGATCCAAACCTGCCGCCCCTCCGCTGGCGTTTAGGACGCATTGTTCAGCTTCATCCGGGGTCGGATGGTGTGCCCAGGTTTGCCGAGGTCCTGGTGGGGGACTCTGTTTTGAAGCGAGCGATCGCTACCCTCTCTCGCCTGCCCTTAGATTGAGTTGGCGGACAGTTTGCTACTGTCCGGGACGGGGGGATGTTCACGCCGCGCGCGAGCGGTCAGTTGTAGGATTCATTAGTTAGTTCGCCGCCAACCGCCGTCCGCGCAACATCGCGCTCAGTTCGCCGTAAGCCGCCGGGAGGCGAGGTTGTGTGTTCCTGTAGCGACGTGCCGCGCCAGGAAACCTACCTGTATTGTGACCGAGATTTCGAGTTTTTTGCACCTACGAGTGCTCCGGTCGGGGTACAGACTTGTGACCCGTGTGTGTTCGCCTTGGAAAGCGCCGGGAAAGTTTTAGCTGTCTATTAGGGCATTGTGTAGTTATAAGAGTGTTAGCTATAAGAGTTTCCCATCGGGGGTTGGGTGACGATCGATTTGCCAGGCGCGCGCGCCGGCGAGACAGCGATCAGCCCCCCTGGATTACGGACAATATCTTCTAGCGAAGGTAGGACTAGCTTTTACGTAACTTAATTTTGCATGAGAAACATCCGTTTCAATAAACTGTGGAACACAGTAGATGGTCATCACAATTGTGCCTGATCATATATATATAAAATTCAAAGTCCTGACTGACCTGACTGACTGACTGACTGACTGACTGAGATGTCAACGCACAGCCCAAACCGCTGAACCTAGAGACTTCAAATTTTGCACATAGATACGTTATACAGTGCAGGCATCCACTAAGAAAGGATTTTTGAAAAATCCACCCCTAAGGGGCTGACATCCCCTATTTCATATGAATATATCCCCTATGAATGTTTGTATGAAAGTCCGTCAGTTTTGAAGTTAGGATCTTCAAATTTTGTATTTAGGCTGGCAATTCAAAATTAATATTCACCTGTGTCAGCGTTTTTGACAACTCCACCCCCAAAGGGGTGAAAAGGGGGATGAAATGTTGTATCTGGAAAGTCCTTCATTTAATTTATTATTTAGGCTTATGGTCGGAAAGTAAAACAAATAAGCAAACACATATTTCATATTTTTTCAAAATCAACCCCTTAGATGTTAAATGGGATAAATAAACCTAAAAATCGATATGGATGTCGTTATTGAGGTTTTATGGAATGACGATTGCAAAAATGGCATTCATTTTGATGTTTAACACGCTGAACATGATTCAACCCCTAAAATGTTGAAATAGGGGTGAAATTTTGGATGAAAAATCACGGGTAAAATAGACATTTCAACTTGAAACTTTGTATTAGGTTTACTTCTTAAAACAAATAGGCAACCTGTTTCGTAGTTAAGTATCCGAAAATCAAACCCAGGGAGTAAATAGGGTATAGAAACCTAAATCATCATAAGTACCCTAAGCTACTCAGAACTAACTTTTTGATTGTGAAACAGACACTTATTATTTACTAGCTTCCGCCCGCGACTTTGTCCGCGTGGACATTCGAAAAAATACTTAGGGGACCAATAACCAGGATAAAAAGTATTCTATGTTTTAATTTCATAAAAATCCGATCAGCCGTTTTTACCTGATTAGGCGGGTCCTCCCTCACCAAGTGAGCAGCCTCGTGCGAGGCCCGCCGCACGTGGCAAACGTTCTGCCTCGCGCGAGGTTGCTCGCTCCAGTTACCTCAGTATTTAGTCTAATCTTTTTGTTTGTGACTGTCGCGTGTGGCTCGTGTGCGGCGACGCTAAAAAACGCCGCCACCGACCACTTTCCTGTAGTTTTCTTAGATATAGTCGTCACTTGCTTCTTATTCTAGCTTCAAGTGGCGGCGTTTGTCGTAATAGATTTCTATGATTTATTTAAATTCTTACTGTTTTGCATTCACAATGCCATTTTTATGGTTGAAAAATGGAAAATGAAGTATTTAGAAAAAATCGACCCGTCTCACAACCAGCTCCGATGGGACTCGAACCCACGACCTTTCGCTATCCGGGCGACTGCTCTAACCACTGAGCTATGAGTCGTTCAGTGGTTCGATTAGAGACGGGTCGATTTTTTCTAAATACTTCATTTTCCATTTTTCAACCAGGATTTTTATGATTTCACTTATTTTATTTATTTACTAGCCTTCCGCCCGCGGCTTCGCCCGCGTGTACTACACGACGTTATCCCGCGGGAAGGTGATATTTTTCAGGAATAAAAAGTAGCCTATGTCCTTTCTCAGGCTCTAGACTATCTCTGTACCAAAATTCATTGAAATTGGTTCAGTAGTTTAGGTGTGATTGTGTAACACACAGACAGACAGAGACGCATTTATAATATAAAGTAAGGAAGTAAGGATTTATTTTATTTTATTTCAAATTTATATGCATACAAACATCTTTCACAATAGGACCAAAGTTAAAATCGCGAAAAAAATATGAGCTACCGCATACATTTTGATCTATTCGATTTTAAATTTTCTATGGAACAGCGGTTTTTTTTGCGATTTCAATTTTGTTACCATAGTAAAAGTTGTTTTGTTTGTATGCATGAGTACATTGACACCTCAAAATTATGTGCACTATTTTTGTAGGACCCTATATTTCATCACGCCGGATGTAATGTTGTAAAGGCTGAAGGTGGAAGCGCATTACACCCGGAATCCCCCATTACTGAGGAACTATGGCTGGCTATCTTATCTCTAACTGCCGGAACTCAATAATGCTGAAAACATCGTTGCTAATTCGTCAGACTTAGATAAAATGGTGATAGCTAGCCAGGCGGACTTTGAACAAGCCTACCATGTGCATATTGTATTCGGTTTGGTTGGACCGAATACAACATGCACCTCCAATGGAAATCGAACCCGGGATCTTAGAACAAAATAAGCACTGAAACTAGCGCCAAAAACGCTCCAGCCATGCGCAGAGATATTTTATTTTTATTCTTTCTTTCTATTTATTTATTTCGATCTAATAGTGGCGACAAGTGGATATAACAATATTTTTTTTCTAAAGTGTAATTGTTTACCCCGGTCGGTGAAGAGAAGTGGATGTAAAAATAATATTTTTCTGAAGTGTACTTGTCTCTACTGGGGTAGACAACGGGGGAGACAAGTGCCCGGACTGGGTTTGATACCGGTGATGTGTATCATTAGACCACATCACCAGAAAGGCTTGTTATTTAGTTTGTTTTGTTCATATTTTCCCTGGCGACTTTTCATTAGTTTTCAAGGGTCGTAATTACGTAGTGGCTGGCTACTTATGAGCTACAAATTTCAGTCAAATCAAATTTTGACAGCGTAATTACAAAATACAACATTCAAATCAAAGTTAGGTATTAGGTACGACTGTTTTGAATGGTTTTGTGAACATCCCTCCCTAAGGTCTTAACTTTTAGGAAAGACTAGTGGTTTCGCGTTGTTTTACCCGCGAGGTATCAGTTACCGTGGGAATATTGGGATGAAATAAAGGCCTATGTCACTCAGGAATGGTGGAGATTTCTACTATTGCAAGAATTTTTAAAATCGCTCTTGTAGTTTTTCAGTTTATCCATTACAAACATACAAACTAACAAAAAATGCCATCTTCCAAATTATAATATTTAAATATTAGATTTATGGATAGATTTGGACTAGTGGTAGCCCGTGAGTTCATTCATGTAACGACGGACTCCGTGGTAGTAATAAATTTATTTGATTGTGTATAAGTACCTAAGAAGTAGTTTTTTTCAAATATAAATAATAAATAAATAAATAAATATTATGAAAATTGGAAACAACGTTGGGTAGGTATTACCACATACACCCAGACTCGAAAAAAATATCAATATTTACCCGACCGGGAATTAAGCCTGGGACCCCTAGAGATAGCGGCACCTTGAAAGCCTGCGTACACCACTCGGCCACGGAGTCGCCTTACCTGTCTGTATTTATTATAAAATTGTATTAAAAAATGACGAGTTAAACTCTTATCCCTATTATGTTGCCTTCAATATTTATTTTAGTAACAAAATTATACAGCCGGCTCTCGTTAATTCGAAACCATCGAAACTCTAGGGAATCTTAAAGTATTACGAATTATCGAGTGTTGTATTTCGTATCGGATATGATATTTTTCAAGGGTTAATCAATCCCAATACCAAAATTGGTTCACTTGTTTAAACGTTCAAAACTAACGGACAGACTATAGTAACTTTACATTTAAGTATTATATGCTTTTGAGTGTACTATGGGTAACAGTGTTCGCTTAACCACTTAGCAACAAAATTCGCGTATCGCCCCTTCACGAACTAAACGTAGGTATGAGGTGACGCGGCGTGCAAGCCATTTTAACCTTAGGAGTGGTTAAAGCGACGCTATTGCTGATGGTACCTAATAATAAGTAAATATAGTTGTTGACTATTGTTCCGTTAGTTTACAGATCTATTCCGACAAATACTTTGACAGGTGCCAAACCTAAGCAGAATCCATTTTACGAAACAAATGCTTAGTTATAGCACTAGTTACCCCATGAAACTACTGACACCCGAAAACCATCTCTATTACTTTAAGCAAATAGGCTAGAATTGTTTGTTGCTGAATAATTTGGTGAGATTTTGGTGAAACTAAGTTTAAATGAAAACGTCATAAGTTTAAGTAAAGTAAGCAAACTTATGATTTATTAATCAAATTGGTTAGCAAATTGTTGATTTGGTTGTGCACTGTCAAAGTGACAGCTGATGTCTTGTTTGGGGCATTGGGACAGGGCCCCAAGTCTGTTAATTTTAATTAAATAAGATTCTATTGATATTCAATTGAGACTCAATTACGATTCCATTACGATTAAAACAAATTGGGTATTCTGTAAAAACATGTACGTCAATAGAATCGCAATTGAATCGTAATTGAATCGTAATGGAGTCTCGTTTGGATAGTTAATGGTGTTGCCTTCTAAAATCTACTAAGAGACTAAATTAATGAATGACCGATAGTTTTCATAAAAATAAACGTTTTTGTATCATTTAAGATAATCAAATAGAATTAAAATTTTCCGCGATGAAGGGCATTGTTAGTAAAACATTTCACAATGATAATAAAACACTTTTATTCAAATACGGTGGCTGTAACCCAATTGTCATTGAGAGTCCTGTCAAACAAATATACCGATTAACTCCACAATCGAGCTACGATTGGAATACGATTGAAGAGCAGATTAGCAAATATTCCGATGGCAGTTCAGTCGTATACCATTGGTCTTAAGTTAGTAGCAGAATACCAAAAATGTCAAAAACCGCTATTGAGATCCAATTAAGATTCAATTGAACCATTTGTAAATTAGCAGACTTGGGGCCCTGAGTTGTTGATGCGATGCAAAAGCTTAGGGTGGGTTGCACGATCTTATAGCAGGTCAGTCAAAGTACCGGTTAGGTAAAAATATATTGCACCATTTTGACAATAGTTAAATGACGACACAACTTAACGTTAACTTTAACCGCCCACGCTTGACCGGTTAATGTTATTGTTAACGTTAAATTCATTGTCAGGACGCCGGTTAACGTAATTACATAACAGTGCTTACATGTCGCTCCTACGAAAAATAATTGCTGAAAGTTCTTTTGAAGATGAATGTGATTAGACTTCAATGGTGCAACCCATATCTCTACAACCGTAAAAGTTTGCGTTATTGTTACTGTTAAAAGTTACTTTAACTTTTATGTTAACGGATACTTTGGTACAACCCACCCTTAGTAAATTAAGGCTGGTCTGATGGCGACGGTGCTTTGGTTATGATAAGATATCATTTTATTTCAATCAACCAGCGCAGCAGCTTTAGAAGTGCAGTCTTAACGTCGGATTTTTCTCGTATTGAAAAGAAGATGGTGAAATAGAGTATGATATAACGAATTAACTCCACATGCAATGCACAATTTCATGTGTTCCACAAGTGAACTGCTGTCTCTAAAAATATATAATACTAGCGGATCCTCGCGGTTTCACCCGCGTGGTACCCGTTCCCGTGCGAATATCGGGATAAAATATGCCTATGTCACTCAGGAAGAATGCAGCTTTCTAATGGTAAAAGAGTTTTCTAAATCGGTTCAGTAGTTTCGGAGTTTATTCGAAGCAAACAAACAAACAAACAATCAAATCTTTCCTCTTTATAATATTAGTATAGATATAGACTAGCGGATCTTCGCGGTTTTACTCGCGTGATACCCGTTCCCGTGGGAACATCGGGATAAAATATTGCCTATTTCACTCGGGAAGAATGTAGCTTTATAATGGTCAAAGAATTTTCTAAATCGCCTCTGTGGTCTAGTGGTTCACACCACCGATTGCAGACCAAGAAGTCCCGGGTTTGATTCCCAGTGGGGGTACATATTGTATTCGGCTTGGTTGGTACATATTGTGTTGTATGTAGATTATATAGCTTAGGTACTTCCGCAAAAAATGCACATGCACACCCCGAAAGTATAAGTGCACAACACCTGCAGCTGCAGATACCACGACAGCGACACATCTTGCACCTTCACCGATAAGACTACTCTACACCAATCTCTAAACGTGTTTCGCCTCTAACCCGGGGCATCCTGAGGAGTTGTTACACTATGGGTGATGAGTTTAGACTATGGGTAGAGACTTCCGCCAAGTGATGCCTGATTAAATCAAATAAAATAATAATGTTTTAACGGGATACGAACCCTACCATGAGATTTTCGAGAAAAATCAAAGTAGTATAGTAGAAGAGCTGGCGCCTTAATCAGAGTTCATTTATGTGTCTTTTATTTAATAAAATAACAATAGCTAAACACCATTAAGACATTATAATAACATTAACATAAGCAGAATCGAACGCACCAGTTGCGCCAGTTTCAGCGCTCGGTACCTACATCCCAGCCTTTATAAAGGCGTAGGTAATTAAAAAAATGCTATTCGCTTACCATTCATAACGATAATTTAGTGGCACCTTGAGGTGGGCAAAATAATCGAATGTCTTAATGCCTCTCTCTTACGGCCCTATATTGAATTGATAATAAATGCTTTGCCTTAGGGACTGTGATTTTTATAGAAAGGGCAAGCAGTATAATAAAGTACTCGCATTCCGCCCAAAGCCATTTCAAAACCAAAGCTTTAAAACATTTTTTTTATACACTACGGGGTAGCACTTAGCCTTCATATAATGATATAAGTGGTGATAAGGCTGAAGGTGGAAGCACACTACTCCCGGAATCCTCAATCATTGAGGAACTGGCTATTTTATCTCTAACTGCCGGAACACAATAATGCTGAAAACATCATTGTTATGGCGTAAGACTTAGATAAGATGGTGTTAGCTAGCCAGGCGGACTAAGAACAAGTCCTACCACCAACCAAACCGAATACTATATGTACTCCCACTGGGAATCGAACCCGGGACCTCTGGGTCTGAAATCGGTGGGATGAACCACTAGACCACAGAGGCGGTTAACGTTCCAACAGTATCAAAAACCTAGACTTTAAAAACATCAACACTATCGGTAGCCGACGTTAAAACGTAAATTCTGACGATACAGAAAGGATATTCTGCTAACGAGCCGTTTTTGCCGACCGTACCAGTGATACCCGCGCCATAGAATAATTCTACCAGTATTCCGTCTTTATAGAAAAGGTCTGAACGCATGGATCTTGGATGGATTTGCATGCACACTGGGATCCTTCCACGATCATACTGATGAGTTTTAACCAGAGATCAAAATAGCTAATAGAGCTATTTTGTGTCATCATCATGTCAGCCGAACGACGCCCCCTACTGGGCATAGGCCTCCCCCAAGGATCTCCACAACGATCGGTCCTGCGCTGCCCGCATCCAGCGGCTTCCCGCGACCTTGAACAGATCTTCGGTGCACCTTGTACCCATGGAGCATCAGTCGTCCGGTACGCGGTCGGTATTTTGAGCACTCGCGATAATTTTTAATAATATCGACATTCCTAGACATGATATTTTTATTAAAATTGACCCAGATTTTTATTTGTCAGCCAAGCCAACAATGAAAATAGACACAAAATAGTGGCGAACAATGAAAATAGACACAAAATAGTGGCGATGTAGCCTGTGATAGGTAATAATTTAGGATTATTTATAAAACGATCCAAAGTTTTAATCGGAATCTTGTAGAATGTCCATAATAACAAAACATTTGCGGTCAATGAACCTTAACAGCTCTACTTATTCCGATCTCTGGTTATAACTTGCGTTCCGATCTTTTAAATGAAGATGGAATACTGGTACCTAGTATTTATTCTGTGCCCGCACAACGGGTGCACGCAACAAAGGTACGGTCCGCAAAAAATATTGCTGCCATAGGCATCGCCGTTACCCGCGAAACGAAAACACGATATCTCGCTAATATTCGGCGGTGTTTTTCGGAGTTTGTTAACATTGAATATTTCCATTTAAACCAATCAGAGCATTGACGGAAAAAGAAATTTTGTTGATCTGTATGGCGCAGAGGTAAAAATATTTCACAAATGACGTAGGTTCGCATCCAGCAACTAACTTCTTTCATACCGCACATATTCATCATCATCATCATAATTCATTAATGATTTATTTTTTTATCCACAACAAGATAGCACTTAGCCTTCATCACACCTGATGTTAAGTGGTGATAAGGCTGAAAGTGGAAGTGCCTCTGTGGTCTAGAGTAGTTCACACCACCGGCTACAGACCCAGAGGTCTCGGGTTCGATTCCCAGTGGGGGTCCTACGCATTGTATTCGGTTTGGTTGGTAGGACTTATTCTTAGTCCGCCTGGCTAGCTACCACCATCTTATCTCATCTTGACGTCATAACAACGATGTTTTCAGCATTATTGTGTTCCGGCAGTTAGAGATAAGATAGTCAGTTCCTTAGTGATTGTGGATTTTTTTATTTATTTTTTATTTATTTAACCTTTATTGCAAGAGTTACAAATGGCGGACTTAATGCTTGTGAGCATTCTCTAACAGTCAACCGGAAAGGATGTCAGAGAGAGAAAAATAGGCGGCAATAATAATAAGAAAAACTGCAAAATAAAGAAATACAATATGTATCAAACACTTGTACTTACTTATATTAAATACATAAATATATAATAATAAGTACATATTATACAATATATAAAAATATTATACTTATATACCTACACTTATATATACTTATATACATGACACAGTAAAGACCAATTAGACCGGTTAGATTACAAAACTCGGAGCCAAATTGCTCAAGTAATATACTCGAGCCAATCTCTTGAAGACGCACTTACTAGGGGCATTACGAATGTCCAAGGGCAAAGCATTCCAGAGTCGTACAGCCGAAAGGGAGAATGACTTTGAGACAAATCCGGAAGAATGAGCAGGAGTTTGCAACAGAGAGTTGTTGCTAGAGCGAAGGTCACGTACATGAGAGCTACCCAGAAACTGAAACCTGGATTTCAGGTATTCTTGGGTAACCGGATCGAACAAAATGTTGAAGAGCGCACAGACAACTCTAAGTTTCCTACGCTCGCGAATAGGAAGCCATTTGAGCTGCTGGCGATAGTGGGAGATATGGTCGTATGTACGTAAGCCATATATGAAGCGAATACAATTATTTAGAAGACGATCCAGCTTGTTGAGAAGATTTTCGTTGAGGTCTGTGCAGCAGATATCTGCGTAATCGATGATAGGTAATACAAGGGTTTGTATGAGCGTAATCTTGGTAGTAGATGGGAGAAAGTACTTAAATCTATACAGAGACCAAAGCGCATTGGTTGCTTGGATTCCGGGAGTAGTGCACTTCCACCTTCAGCCTTATCGTCACTTAACATCAGGTGTGATGAAGATGAAGAACTGCGATACCCTTTTGTAAAATAAGGTATTATTAAACACCGAAAAGAAGGTTATTGTTTTATAATCCTACTTATATATAATATTATAAATGTGAAAGTTTAGATGTTTGGATGTTTGTATGTTTGTTACTCAATCACGCCAAAACGGCTGAACGGATTTGGCTGAAATTTGGGACTCAGATACTTTGTAGCCTGGAGAGGAACATAGGCTATTTTTTATCCCGAAAAAAAATCACATTCCCGCGGGATCACGTCGTGTAGTCTACGCTGGCGAAGCCGCGGGCGAAAAGCTAGTTTAACCCTTAACCACTGACCATTATTTACTTTCATTAACACTGACGTACGTCACTCGGACGTATGGTTTTTTGAAATAGCCTTTATTATTAATATATTAATATTTATTTATTTGTTTTAATATTTATCGTTCATTTAGCATAAAGGGTACCAAATTAATTAAAAAAATAACGTTATTTATGTAAAAATATTTGCTTTAACTCAAAGTACAAAACTTTGAAAAATCAATGGAAACAAAAAACGCATTCTTTCTTAACGGCTCAAAAACATAACTTATCAGTCTAAAATGATCAGAGAGCTGATAGTATCTTAACATCTATATAGTACTCAATAATTAAAAAGCAAATAAATGGCATATTATTAGGAAATTAATACTTTTTAACGACATGTGTTACAAGCCAGTTTTGAACACTGCAAACATACGGGTTTCTTACAAACATGACATATGTCATGACGAGTCTGAGTAAGGTACGGCTTCTTCTATACCCGTTTCAGTCTGTAGTTATGCTAAAAGGATATTGTCATCGCTATTCCATGAAGAGTCTACTTCAGCCTCTTGTGGCAGGATGTTAGCCTCATCAGCTGAAGAATCATCAGACTCCAAAAAGGCAAGGGTTTCCATAACCAAACTCTCAAACTGTTGATCAGTCACGTTGATTCGAGGCTAAAGTCAGGCATTGAGTATCCAAATGACGTTTTTTCGAAGCTATTTTAACACTAAAACAAAAATAATTAAAAAGAATCAAACTAACATTTACTCTGACGCTACGTCCCACAGACGTTAGGACGGCTATACTTACCTAATCAAGACGCACCGCACGACTGCTCACACCCACTGCGCACCCGTCATTGGGTCTTAGGAAGGTACAGGAAACGACAAGTCCGTACGCGTTTGGTGTAAAAAGATATGACCGCTTTAATTGCGCACTTGCGTCTCTTAGACGTACGTCAGTGGTTAAGGGTTAATTTATTTATTAAATAATTAAGGTTTTTTGTTTTAGTTAATTTAATTTTTTTTCCAAAAGACGATGATCGGCCCTTATCGTCAATACGTTTACTCGAAAAAATAAATAAAGGTGAAACGTATAACCTCAACTTTTTTGTGGAAGTCGCTTAACACATTGGCTGCCGCCACATGAGTATAATAATAATAATGAATAACTTTATTGGTATAAAAACAAACAGCACAATTTATACAATGTTCGCTAAAGCCCGCTATAGTATACACTGCGTCGCAGACATTAGCGCCCAACTCCAAGCGGTCCAATAAAGCATTCACTCTAACAGAATGTTAAACAATTTAACTTAATACAATTTGATACAGTTTATCTTATGTACTTATAGATTGCGTGTGTGCATGTGTGCGTGTATGTGGGTGTGTGTGTGCGTGAGTGGGTGTGTATGTGCATTTAAGTGTGTACATTATTAGTAAAAGAAAAAGGTATTATTACAGTATCAAACTAAGAAATTCCTCCGTATCAGAGTAAGTCAGGTGTTTTAGCCACGCAGTAACCCTTAGCTTACATTCTTACTACTACATAATATACATATGTATACTACGAGTATTCTCTTAGTTGGCAGTGAACGTGTTAAATAATTAACCGCCAAAGTACACCCAAATTTATTTTGTAAAGCATTATCTTAATCAAGGTGGCTACTGGAAAATTGAATTCGATTTTTAATGGGAAGTCCTATGAGATCCTATCGCAAGATGGCACTCGTTAACATCCGGGACCCATTGCCACGGAACTGACTTAATGGGATTTGTTTTTAATCGAATTTTTCTCCCCTCTACAGAAATGACGTTAGCCAAAGTATTTTTTCTAATTATGATAAACAGATGATAGTAATAAACATATAACAAAGGTGAAAGTAACTATTTCTGTGTGGATATTTTTGTTATGAGCTAGCCTTTGTAAAAAGCAGCTTATGTGGGGCAGAAAGTTTGGCTATCAATAAGTGGCCAAAACCGAGGTCTTTGGCACCATTCGCACATTTTGCGGTACATACAAAAATCTAATTTATTTTTTTAAATTTGAAAGATCTACCTTTAAAGTTAGATAATTTTTCTATAATTTAAGATATAATTTTTGTTTTAAATACCTAAGACGATTTAGCACTTAGTGCTTCAAAGTGAAAAAATCCTTAACGTGGTCACAAAAGGGGTCTCCTACCCTACTTGGCAAAGTTTAACATACCTCATCTCTATGTAAAAATTCATCAGAATAAGTATTTTGCAAGATGGTACTCATTAACACCGGGACCCATTGGCTTAATGAGTTTTGTTTTTAATCGAAATTTTCTCCGCTCTACAGAAATGAGGTTTACACAGAGTTACTTTTACCTTATTATGATATCAGATGATAGTAGAAAACATCAATAAGTCCAATATTATAAATGCAAAAGTAACTCAGACTGTCTGTATTTCTATTAATCAACATACTTAAACTCAAAAATTATTAAAGAAATTAAAACAACTACAATGGTAATTTCTGTAAAAAACTAAATTTAATTGATAGTTATTTATTTAGTCATTTTAGGTGTAAATTGGTCCAGCTCTTTAGGTGATGAGCCCAAACTTACAAACAATACCTACTTCCTTGCAGTTTACATTTTATCATTACAAATATCCACTCAAATTTTCAGTATGATAAGTCAGCTATGACGTCATCGCCGTGTTTTCCGATGACGTAGCTATTTTCAATGACATGACACTTTACTCCTCCCACGGGAATTAGGCAAATTAATTCCTCGCTCGGGAACACCGACAGAAATGAATTTGTCAAATTTTAGACGAAGTACCATGGGAATTTGGGAAAAATAACCATTTTTAGAAGGAAAACCTTTAATATTTTTTTGGACGTTGGGTTAAGATGCAGAAAACATTAAAATATCGAGTGGGAAAAATTAAGATATTTTTGAAGTTTAAGAGCGCATGCCCACAAGAGGGTTTTTCGGACTCAGAGCCGGTGCTGTTGACTGTAAAAGACAAACATACAAAACCGGCTCAGTGTTCGCCGAAAAACCGTCTCGTGGGCATGCGCCCTAACATGTACATACCTAACAAAAATGTTATTGAATCAAATTGGACGATTCAAACAAGACTCGTAACACTCATGACAATACCCATGCCCATGACTCGTCTGCATGTGATTTTGTTTGACCGTCGAATTTTATTTATTTATTTAAAAGATACAACTACTTAGTAGACTAGTTTATAGATAGTAGACTACGTTTTACATCTCAAATTGAATTCAGATAAATCACCCTTATCGTGTCCCTCTCGAGACGTTAAAACAACTACATTCAAAATTCTAGATCCTAAAAACGCTTCCACTAATAATATATAAGTAATGGAAATTATTTGAATTAAAATTATTGACTTGAAACTGAATTTCGAAGCCTAATAGTAGAAGAATGCGTTAATTGAACAGTAAATAACAAGAACTAATCAAAGCTTTTTAATAAAAAATCACTTTAATTAAAAATACTGAACCGTATTATCCATACTAATATTATAATTAATGTGAAAGTGTGTGTGTTTGTTTGTTTGTCCGTCTTTCACGTCGAAACGGAGCAACGGATCGACGTGCTTTTTGGTATGGGGATAGTTTCCTGGGAGCTGGAGAGTGACATAGGCTACTTTTTATCCCGGAGTAACATTACATTCCCGCGGGATAACGTCGCAGGGGGGCGAAGGCGAGCTAGTATCATTATTTTAAAACAGGGAGAAAAAACTAGCCCTTGGCGAGTTTCTTGCCGGTTCTTCTCACTACAAGGTCTCCTGCCGTAGGATTTGCGAACCGATGGCGTAGCTTCATTGACGTTCATAAGTGTTGTAAAACAAACCTAAATTGAATAAACGATATTGAGTTTTGAATTTTTGAATTTATTATAAACTACAAAATCATTCTTTACTTACTGATAATTATGTCACAATTTTATCTCAGAGTGTTCTACTTCAAATCTCTACTAAAAAGAGTTCTATCAAAACAAACAATCGAACTAGCAAGGCTTCAAATACGTGTTCCATAAAATAGTATTAAAATCTCTATCAACCAAAGCGATGTAATGAACGAACGAATCCATTATTGGGAACTGCATTGTGAAAGAATCTCGATAGTTAAATGGTAATGGTTAATGCATTTCGACGGTCAGTGGATATAAAAAGATGTCTGGGAGTTCAAGAAAATGCTGGTTTCTGGACATTATTAGAAATGGGGACTGGATATAAAAGTTATTTGGAAAAGATAGAAGTCATACTTTTAAAGATACCTACTACGGAGTTTAGGTTTTAAATTAAAAACCTTTTATGTAGTAAACAAATAATTTAATTCCGTTTACTTACAATGAGTCGAACGTTTTGAGCCTCCTGTACACGACTACCCAAAAATGAGTGTAAGTATTGTGTCTTATATTATTTTTTTTATATCATCGATGATAAAGTCTGGATGAATCTATCCATTTTAATCATGCTATAACGCTGAATATGGTAGAACAAAAGATTTTACCTAAACAATCTTGATGGAATCATAAAATTATAAAAGACTAGCGGTTCCTCGCGGTTTCACCCGCGTGGTACCTGTTCCCGTGGGAATATCGGGATAAAATATAGCCTATGTCACTCGGGAAGAATGTAGCATTCTAATAGTCAAAGAATTTTCTAATTCGGTACCTATAGTAGTTTCGGTGCCTATTCGATGCAAACATGTACAACATACATCTTTATTATTATTTAATGCATGTCTTAGTTATAGAGACATCAAGATTGTGTAGGTACAAAAAATCTTTTGCTTCGGTGAATAGAGGGCATTAAATTTAATACCTAGTTCTTTCTAGATTTGCTGAAATTTGTAATATCCTTGAGAACAATAAATTTATTCATAAAACGTTGGTTTATTATTTTTGTTCTAGATTCCAAGATGGTGGAATTTAATATAGCAGTAACCAAACTTTTAGTGTTTTGGGAGATAAAGCCCAAACACTTTATTGCAAAAATGAACATCGAAAATAATTAACAGTTTTACGGTTGGTTAACTACGTGTTCAAGAAGGTGTTTTAATAGTTCTATGGTAAGATCTTAAGATGGAATAAGAAATCTTTTATGTGTTATTCACTTTAAATATAACGAAGAAAGAAGCTTTTTATTCAGTATTTGCATCGGAGTTTACGATTAGGCAAGTAATGAAACGATAGACTGTATAAATAGATATCTATAGATAGAAAAGCTTTATGGAAATAGGTCCATCCTTTTGGAAGCTAAGATGATACAGACAGAGCATGGGCAACAGCGTCGCTTAACCACTTCTAAGGCTAAAATTGCTTGCACGCTCCGCCGTCACAACATACGTTTAGTTCGTGCTGGGGCGATACGCGCGCACACGAATTTTACTATTGCCCATAGAACCTACGTAGATAATCACGTGTACAATCAGGGACTAATTTGGTGAACCACTTCTTACTTCTTTTCGTGTGGCTGGTGCCTCACCGTTAACGCACAAACCCTTTTACTGCTGGGTTATGTATAAAACTAGGGTAGTACAATGCATAAGCAATTAAAAATAGCGACTGCAAGTAAACGGTGAGAGGCTAGTCACACGAAATAAAGTAAGATGTGCTTCACCGAATTTGTCCCTGGTTGTACAGGTGGTGTATCAGCCAAATAAAAAAAAAACTGATTATGATTATGATATAATATGGGCTCCGCGCGGTTTTACACCCGTTCCCACGAGAATATACAAATATTTTTTTTTTATTTTTTTTTATAATATCAGCATAAAATATAGACTGTGACTTTCGATCAACAATAACACCTAGTTTTGTAACACTCAAAAAATGCTTTCTAATAGTAAAATATATTTTTTAATCGGTCTAGTAGTTTTATGAATATGTCCATAACAAACAAACAAATCGTCTGTCTTTATAATTTAGTTTAGATAGTAGGTACGTGGTCAACTTGTAACATCCTTCTTTAGCATTGAGGTGTACAAAAATGCATGAGACGCAACGATGCCTTTGACAATCTATGAATAAGGAAAATATTGCCACTTGAGGTCTGAGTGCTAATTAATACTACCGCAAATAGCCTGCACCGTTGTTTTAAAGCGCTTTCTAAAGGGAGCTAAAAATAGTTATTGCAACATTCCCATTCTATTAATGAATAATGTTAACCGTTATAATCTAAACCCAAAGCGCTAATAAGGCAACGTTATTTTCTGAAGATATTTCGCTAAAGAGTGGAATGAGCTGCCTGTCTCTGTGTTCCCTGATTCTTACAACCCTGGTCTCTTTAAGTCGAGAGTGAATAGGCTTCTCCTGGGCAGGCATGTAACATCCTAGACTGCATCCTGTTAGCCAAACAAGATGGCGGTCAAATGCTTGCCAGGTTTTTAATAAAATAAAAAAACTTATTTTTATGAGATAGGTTTTTTAATCTGCCTAGATAATTAATTATAATAATGTCTTAATTAAATACATTATTATACACATACAGTCTACAAGTCTCAAAAGTCCTGAAAAAGCCCCAAAACCATGGAGCCCCTAACGAATTCTTTAGTTTTCTTTTGTTCATTTATTAGTGTGTAAATTAATTTCTGCATCTCAACTCCTTGGCGCTCTGTTTTTACAGTTCCTTGAAGGAGCAGTTAGTCGGTAAAATATTATGCCAGTTTATTGTTGATTTAAAATACGATTGTTAGTTTTATTTATAATAGAAGTGGTACCTAAAATTCATTCTTAGGATCCACCCTGTAACTTTATGCCCTACTTCAAAACTAAGAACGAATGCCTCTATTTTCGAGATTTCGAGTGTTTTGGCACATTTTTTTATGCTGACATTTGCCAACAGACATAAAATACTTTAATATTATTAAATCGATGTCATAAAATAGTAGTGTTTTTATATTATTAAATCGGGTAGATTTTTTCTAATTACTTCATTTTCAATTTTTCAATAATAAAAATTGCACTGTGAATGCAAAAAAGAAAAAAAATTAAAGAAATTAATTAATCACCTTTAGTTTTAAAATTCTTTGTATGCTACAGATCGATAAGTTTGATTGCCTTTGAAATTTTAAAGTGTCAATTACTTTGTCACATAGTGCATGAAGTTAATGAAATTACTGATAACGAAACTGATAAAGCACTTTCCTGGTTATAGATGCGAAGCAGGTTATTAACGAAAATAACCAAGCGTTATTAACAATATTTTTCATTATTAGCTGAAGTTATTTACTGCATTTTGCCAGGTGTGAGTTCCTCGACAATGCCTGCTTGTTGATCGGTCGAGAGAAAGAGAGAGGAAATGGACCTCCTGCCGCCCCACCTCTCCCCTTTCTAATTCGTGTACGTTATATCGATAATGATCGATCGATAATAATAAATTTCAGAAAATAATAATTTTATAAAAATGTCAATAAGTATCTTACGAAATTTTTGATCCCTTCAAGAACTTCGGAGGTAGATGAGAGGCATACGATGAACTAAAAAAAAATTTTTTTTGGAAGAAGTAGGTACTTTGAAGTCACCCGATGGAATCAATTTTCTTTGTATTCAACTTTGTATTAATGGAAAAAAACAAGCGGGGACAGGGGTGCATAAAACTAAAACAGCAGCCTCTTTTTAGTTCAGAGTCGGATAATCTAACCGTTAATGCATTTTATGTGAAATATACCGAGTTTTTCGGTTAATAACAGTAAATAACGGGGTTTTTACATCTACAGGGTGTTAGGGGCGCCGCCGTTGCAATAACTTTAACCATGGCTTCAGGCCATCATGCTAAACAACGCACAGCAAGAATTTTTATTGTCGGAAATGAAAAAAATATTTCGACTCTCCATACAAAATATCCCGATTAGATGCTAAATTTGTATGAAAAATCGTTTTTTTTTTCCAACAAAAAACTCTTGCTGTTCAGCATGATGGTCTGAAGCCATGGTTAAAGTTATTGCAACGGCGTCCCTAACACCCTGTATATTCCTGGTCAACTTTACGTACGACTACGATAAAACCTATTTAGGATAATAAAATATGTTAAAACGCTTTGATAAACTTGGAACAGATATATTAACCCTTTAATCCCTACATGTTTTTATAACAGACATTACCATAACACTTGGTACGTATTTTATCAGTGCATAACACCGTATGAGCCCGGATTATGAAACTTTACCAGTCGAATTGCCCATTAAATCCCATATCTGGACCAATAAAATCTAAATTCTATCAGGAAATAGGATTTCGGCCAAATGCGATGAGCCTTAAATGGCTTCCCATTTAAGGATAGGACTTGGTCATAAACAGCGATTGTTGCTAAGTATCTTCTCTAACCACAGAACGAAGAGTATCTCTAACGGCCAGAATTAATCCCAGAGATAGGGATAGGTGCGAACTGTGATTTAGATTAGTTGCTATGCAACGCTTGATATTAACATAGAATAACGACAGTTGCCAGGGTGTTGCTAGGTGTTGCCTAGCAACTAATCTGGATCGCACCTATCCCTATCTGTGGATAGGTTATTAATTCTGGCCGTAACAGAACAACATAAAGTAGAAAAAGATCGCTGCTGGGTCACTTTGCCCATCTTTAGGGGACCCAGCAGCATTATGCTGAGACGGGTTTTTTTTTGGCCCACGCACACTCCTAAGCGTTGTTTGTGCTTATTTTTTCTTGTTTAAGTAGGTATTTTTTTTTCTCTGATGTACCATAGTATTTTTTTTGTTTGATTCTTTCTTTTTTATGTGTGTGTGTCCAATAAATGATATTCTTTCTTTCTTATTTTTTCTTTCTTTCTTTTTCTTTCTTTCTTTTTCTTTAAGTTAGGTCTATTTGAAGTCGGTGTCAAGCCAAAAGTAGGTAACAAGAAAAAAAACTTTGTTAATCAATTTACACAATAATAATGTGAGTGGTGTGAGTTATAATAACCTATCAAATAATAGTATATTATGATACATACAAGTGAGCTTAGGTTGCTCATTATACACGAGGCTGTGGGTTGCAGCCCGAGCCGCAGGCGAGGGCGTTAATCAGCCGAGTGTCTAGTGAGTAAGTTGCTCACGAGTTTCATACGCACTTTTTCAACACACTTGCGAGGAAAAACAAACATTTATTGCATACATATTGTATTAACCTAATATTAACTAAGGGAAAAAGCGCGCAAGTTTTTTTTTTGCACGCGCCAAATGTGAGGTGACAGGTGATTGATTACATACAGCCATACAGCCTACTTCAAAATAATTAAGTATAATAATAGTGATAAAATGCAAATGTTTTATAACAAATTATTGTGAATTATAAATAATTTGATAATAATATACTTAATTATGTTTTTTGTCTTAATTAGGGACACATTTATTTATTCTAAAAACGTAAATGGATTTTCAGCCGTATAAAACCTTTTTGTTGTTACAAAAAAAGAACTGTGTCTATTACCCGCTGAAATTGAAAATGCTCTGTTGACTCGCATATAACTTGCACTTAGGTACTAACTTAACTTTGTAGGGATACTGTATTACCCGGTTAAATTGAAAAGTCTCTGTTTACTCGCATATAATTTGCAGTTAGGTACTTACTTAACTTTGTAGGGATAATTCTATTACGCAACTAGTACTGTAATATTATTATGCACGCGTGGGTTATAGTTCGGTTTATGGCCCTAAGATCGATGTAATAAGGCTCACTTTATGAGCAAGTGTGTTGAAAATATAGAAATAATTGACACCGACTTCAAACGTAAGTTCCAAGATTAGTAAGAAAATATCGCGCCTTTTCGTCCTATGAATTGAACGATTGAATTTATTTTTCATTTTTACGTGTTTTGGGAAGTGAGTTTTTGTTTGCAGTTTTTTGTTTTGAAGGCGGCTTTATACTCGCTAATAATGTAACTTTTGTCCATGGGGGAGGCCTATGCCCAGCAGTGGGCGTCGTTCGGCTGACATGATGATGATGATGAATGTAACTTTATAAGAGAAATAATATTTAACACATGTCCATTAGTTTCGGGTTTTTCTAGTTCAATTAAAATGAAAAATAAAAAAAATTATCATTCCTGCTTATAAAATAAGTGTAAAAATATAAATAGCAATATTTGTCATACAAATTTAACCTTCCAGCAGTCGCGCGCGGTCTGTGAGTCCGCAGAGAACTTATTTTAGTCAGTGTACTAAAACTATAATCAAGAGACGGTTGCGCTTTCGTGATATCCTCGAGGGGGTGACGTAGTACACTTCAGTAGGCCTATGACAATTATTGCATGCGCACGCATTTTTTTATTTCTGTTTGCGGTCTCAGATTCCGCGCGCGACCGTTTGTGTACGAGAAAAATCTGATTATATATGCTGGGAATGTGCATGTCCAGTAGATATAATGGAGACTAATGATGAATAGATTTGTGTAGTAACCCTAAAATAGTTATAAGAAGTTTTTTTTATTTTGTTTTCTTTATTTGTTTTATTACAATTTAGGTAAATAGCTAAAAATTCATGACAAATCATATGAAAAATAAGTGTGATTTTAGAGTTCTCATAACTTGGTACTGTTGATGATGGATACTGATTGATCTCAATTATTATTTTACTATGTCTATTAGTTATTAGGAAAAATTAAGAAAATTTCATTTTGTTTTGTTTTGTTGATTTATAGAGTCGATTTGTGTCTAATGATATTTTTTTAAAGTTTTTATGGACTGTTGTTCTATCCAGTACAAGTAAACAAATATAGCTACATTGATTATTTGTTATTACTAATATTAACACAGTTAAGACTTCTTTTAATTATATGCTACACAATGACTTGAAATATTCATTAGTTTTCTTAATAAAGATACGTAAAGTTGCGGAATCACAGACTGCGCGCGACTGCTTATGTTCGGCGCAAGGGTGCGACTGGTGGAAGGTTAATAATCGGACCTAGTACGTCAAAAAAGAAACATGTACACGTATCACCTACAAAAACATTGTCCGTTGAGCAGTAAACTAGCACTGTTTTCAAACTTATTATTTTTCTTTTTATAATTATTTATCAGTTTAAGCATAAAATAATATAATATTATTGTAGTGTGATGGACAAATATTTTTATTTATATTTTTACATTTATTTTATAAGCAGGAATGATAATTTATTTTAGCAACACCGTCCACAACACGAGACGACATGCACGTCCGGTGTTGTGGAACGTGTGGCCTGTCCGTCGACAACGGACTGAGCACACGCCTAGACCCCACCACTCAGCCTATTAGATTAGTGTTCTCAAACTTTCTTAATCCCTGACCCCTTTGAGACCCCAGATTACTACAATCTTTAACCTTCGGTAGGATAGCGAGGTGACTCATCCCACACGTTCAAAAAAGATGCGATAACTTTTAATACGTTGATTGAGGGTAGTTGTGTTTTTCAGTATTGTCTTATTTTATCTTACGTCATTAGTAGCATATCTCACTGGTTTGCGGACGGTCGTGAATTTTGCTATAATAACCTCGCTGGGGTGACCGATTACCCCACTATATTTTTAGGTTTTTCGAAGGGCTACCCCCCTACCTACCTACCTAAGGGTGAACCCCCTTTGAAACTGCAAAAACAAGCACGGTGCATAATGTGAAACGATAAAAAGTCAAAAATGATAAAATTGTTTGTGTAAAATGTCATTTTCCGGTATGTTCCGGTAATTGTCTGAACTGCATTAAATCATAAATATATAAAGATGTATGCATATAAGCTACTTAAATTTGTTTTTCATTCATTCATTCTTTGATTTGGAACTATATAACATGATTCTTTAAAAATAAAGTGATATTTTTGTATACATTTATGGTACGTGGGGTGATGGGTCATCCCCCTATCCTAACGCGTATGTAAGAAAAGCCTATCCTGCCGAAGGTTAAGTTTTGTACTTAACCTTCGGCAGGATTTCGATGCGATGGTGAATTTAGAGACGGTGTTCAGTGCTGGGTATATCTCAGTCATCTCGACTGTCCTTTTGCTGGGATCACGGAAGTTGGCTATCGCAAATTGGGGGACAGAAAAGCTACCTCGAGATGTGCTACTTGCAAAATTCTACAAGTCCCATCTTCTGGCAAAGCAGCGTTACAGTCTATTCCTGCGGACCTGGACGATGTGATGGCGGAGTGAAAGCCATCAACATCACTTCCGCAGTTAGTGGATAGTGTAAGGAGTATTCATGCTGAGCTAAAATCTTTGAAGTCTGAGCTTACGGAGGTGGAAGAGTCAATAAATTTCTTGCATTACTCTATGTACACATTATCAGGCAAAAATGGCAAAATCGAGAAGGAAATTCAAGTTCTCCTTAGAACTAGAGAGGAGCTTCAGAATTTGCAGCAGCGAATTGACAAGCTAGAAATCTTGGTGCGAGATGGTAAACGAAGATCTCACACGAACAATATTGAAATAAAGGGAGTGCCTGCAACTAAGTCTGAAAACCTATTCGAGATCATCGCTAAGCTTGGTAATCATTTAAAGTATCCCATACCTAAAGAGCATGTTAACTACATAGCGCGGATTCGCATGCGAAATGACAAGAATAATAAAACTATAATTATATCGGTGCACAACAGATATCATAAAGAAGACTTCGTGGCTGCAGCTAAGAGATGTACAATTGTTCCAGCGGACCTGGGCCTTACCAGTGGTAACAGGGTGTATATTAATGATCATTTAACTTTAGATGATAAGCTATTACTTAATAAAGTTAAATCGCTGACCAAGGAGAAGGGGTTTGCTTATAACTGGGTGAAAGGTAGAAAAAAATTTGCAACAAAAAACCCTACCTCCCACGTATAACGTGGTGGGGCTGGTGGTAATAATAAAGTTATACGGAGGCAGACCTAAAAAGCTGGTACTTATAGTAATTTTAAAATCTGTTTAGCAATTGCTGAACATTGTTTTCCTAATTTTTTTTAATATAAAAACCGTCTTTACAGAATTTTTATTTTCTGGTAGGTAAACATCGATATTATTTAATGTTTGATTTTATTTTTCTATTGTTGTTATGTTTTATTACTTATTTTTTCAATGCTTAGCTATTCGCTTCGCTATTTACCTATTGTTGTCATATACCACAGATTACTAAATAGTTACTATGTAACAGATAGTTCACTCCGCTAAGTCATTTAAATAAATTGCAACTCTAACTATAACGCAATAAAGTAGAATTCAGCTTGTACGGCTCAAATTACGAACGGCCAGTCGTTGCATCTCTTTCTATCGCATATATTGTAGCTCTTTTGCGGACCTAATTTCTATGGATTTACAACGCCGGCGTTGCCGCCGCGTTTTTGAGCCGACACGGGGAGTGAAATAGGCCTGCATATACATTAAGACCCCTAATTGGGGGTGACTGGGGTTTGAGAATCGCTGGCACTCACGCACGCTGTCCACGCACCTTGCGCGTACGCACGTTTCATCTCATACCGCAGTCGCTCTGTCTCGCTCGTTCGGCCTCCCCGCATGACTACCGCTTTTTCTTATCTCCGAAGTTTGCAGAGAGAAAAATCTGCAATTGTTCTATGTAATAGAAGTTTATGTAAAGATTACAAGAAAAATAAAACGAGGTAGACACCTCGTATAATAGTAAACTTTTTCAGAAATCATCCTTAAAAATTACATTAGTTTCACTATCGGTCAAGAGATAGCGCTGACTGCAATATCGCAAATTCTATGACGAATATAACCTCGCCGATAAAAACATTTTCACGGTTGACATGACTACTATCGATAACGTTTTTTGTAAGTAAACAGTTTGCAATGTGAAGTGGCTGAAACGTTTTTCAGTCACCATAAGCAGTTGTGGCTAAGATTTGTAAATTAATTGTCCACCTTTTCGCCCTACAATCTGTCTGCCTGTTCACCTATTCACCTGTCCGTCCCTCGTTCGGTCTGCCGTCTATTCTAATTTTAAAAGACTGTACGTAAAGACGTACGTAGAACCCTCGGTGCGCGAGTCCGACTCGCTCTTGACCGGTTTTTATTTTATCTAATATTTTAATCATTTAATTTTATTTATTGCGATTTTTTATTTTTTGTGATTGTTTTGTGTTATTATGCCGTACCGAATGCGATCTTTTTTAACAATGCATAATCTCTATTATCAGAACGTAGGTACGTGGTTTACGTACGAAAACTTCCAGTTTTTATAGAAATATTTGCACTAACTCATTTGACGTAGTATGCCTGACGGAAACTTTGTTGTTGGATGGTTTACGGCCAGAAATAATAATCTATCCACAGATAGGGAAAGACATGATCTATATTAGTTCCTAGACAACACCTAGCAACACCCTGGCAACTGTCGTTAATTCTATGATAATATCGAACGTTGCATAGCAACTAATCTGGATCATGCCTATCCTTATCTGTGGATAGATTATTACCTAATTCTGGCCGTTAAAGGACAGCGAGTTGTTTGATGACAGGTCATTTCATTTCCGACCCGCTCACTTTTTTTTTATTCACAACGCGGTAGCACTTAGCCTTCAGCACACCTGATGATAAGTGGTGATAAGGCTGAAGGTGGAAGCGCACTACCCCCGGAATCCTCAATAACCGAGGAAATGGCTATCTTATCTCTAACTGCCGGAACACAATAATGCTGAAAACATCACTGTTATGGCGTCAGGCTTAGATAAGATGGTGGTAGTTAGCCAGGCGGACTAGGAACAAGTCCTACCACCAACCAAACCGAATACAATATGTACCCCCTCTGGGAATCGAACCCGGGACCTCTGGGTCTGAAATCGGTGGTATGAACCACTAGACCACAGAGGCGGTTAAAGTCACTTTACGGGTCTTTACTTCACTTTACAGGCGGTCACTTCAGGCATCAGTAGTTTTAAATTCATATAATTATGGTCAGTCAGCCCTTCTGGATGCTGGTCATCTTCAGTGCGAACTTCGCCTAGGTGAGTGACGCCCTGCGCCACGGCCCTCCAGGGACGTGGTCGCCTTAGTTAAGCTGAATTACCTGTCCTGGTAACAGCTGATTACAGGTAGTGTTTAGTCGGTAAGAGTCCGACATAACCCTTACAGCCGGCTGTAAGGGGAATATAAATGGTTCTCCTCATATGTAAAAGACAGATGTCAGACTGTCGTTCTCAATGGCTACACTTCTGCCTCTTTGCCTAGACCATCTGGTCTTCTTCAGGGCTCCTTGTTGGGGCCTCTGCTCTTCAACATCTTTGCATGTATAACTTTTTTCAATTCAAGTTTTAACTTTTCCCGCGGATAACAATTTATAATTTTTTGAAGAAAGCATATTACCTACTTATATGGTTTTTTGAGAGATTTTTATATCTCCCGTTTATGGGGTAAAGTTGTTATACTTAAGAATTTTAATGCGGAATATCTACTCAAGAAAAAAGTTATACCAACCAAAAAAAAACAGAACTTTTTCCCGCTAAGCGTTAACGCCCTTCGCTCCCTAACATATCCTCACCCTATTTAGTTAAATCTCACAAATCTAGTCACTGATACAGCATAATAACTGTTATATATTGCAGTTAAAGCATACATTCGCTTGCATTAAATTGAAATTAGCTAAGGTGCTTGCGAACGTTAAATTATCATTTATTCAAGAGATTGGACTATTTCTTTCAAAGGATAAATGGTTCTTGAGAGTTAATCTCATTTTGCAGTAAAATGTATACCTACTTTAGTTTCTCTATTTTATATTTATTTTATTTCCTCATTCAATTTAAATAAATTTTCATAATCTTGGGCTTTTAACTGTTTATGTAGATACTTATCAGAATATACATGGTGGAAAAAAATCTGTAGTCTGTGTGTCTGTTCAGTCTAGATGGAAACTGCCTTAATCCTTTTGTTGGCACATCGAATGCATGATCTTTCATTATTTTCCTTTTATTTAATTTATCGGAGATTAGATCGTTAAGATAGACCTCATCATTTGATGCTATACAACTACAGCCTGTTGTTTTTTTTTCATTTTAGCTGGTTCGTCTTGATAGGTCGTTTTTTTTCGTATTAAAAAAAAACTACGAATGCAAATTTTCTTTCTTGATAGTTAAAAATAATTCATTTCAGGGCCCATATATTTTTCCACCCTGTATACAATTATCTGATTCCTAAATAATTTCCTATCATATTTTTTTATTCTATTAATTGATTGAAATCATTATTTGAACTCTGCTAAAATGTAAATCGGCAGATTTTCTTTCGCGAATTCAGAGTTGTTTCGATCATTCCTTCCACTCTGCAGTACCAATCTGCACTACCGGTAGTGCAGATTGGAATTTTTCGTCCTATCTGCACTACTGTACTACCAGCTGTCAAACCGGTAGTGTCGTTAGGAATTATTTCTTCCCTTTTGCACTACTGTGTATTAGTGCACAATGGAATTATAAAGAGCATTACTTTTTCATTCCCAACCGCATTACCAAACAATTGTGTATGCGAACTCTTAGCTTCTGCGGTTTTACATTATTTATGAAATGTCATGAAGAATTTATGAAATAAAATTGTATTTAGTTATCATTAATTACACACACTTATAAAAGAAACAAACAATAAACAAAAGAGAAAAAAATAAATAATTAAAAATAAACTTAAACTAAAAAATTATACATAAATGTGTGTGTGTGGGCCAACAAAAATCCCGTTTCAGCATAATGCTGCCGGGTCTCTTGACCCAGCAGCGCTGTTATTCTGACGGGGGTGTCGAAAATTATTATTCCTCGTTGTTCTATGTCGAATAATGTGCAGGATGCTTTGGGCGGAGAGTCGAATAATGTAATAATATTAATACATGTAACAGTACAAGTTATTAATACATTATGTAACTTGTTAATATCAAAAACAAATAAATGACTCAATGTTTTGAGAATATAATTTGTTTTTATATTTTAACCACTCAATGGTTCCTTGCCTCCCAGAGGCAAGTATTTTTACCCGCTCCATTGGTTTCTTGCCTCCTGGAGGCAAGCTCACAGCTAATTAAAAAACTTTAATTAATTGTGTCTAATCACTCTCTGTTCCTATCCAACTTATACCAATCTTAATCTAGACACCTTATTTTAATCGTAGAACAAGAAATTGGTCCAATTTAATAAAAATTTGGCGGATTATATTCGATTGAAGTTCGCCGACTTGCTTGCCTCCAGGAGGCAAGGAACCATTGCGTGATTTAGGTAATGTTAGCTAAGTATGGAAAAATAAAATATAAAAATATAATTAAATATATTGTACTAAATATGTTGTAATACATTAATATATACTTGTTATGCCCTCAATACCCATAAAAAGTATATATTTAAAATTTATCTACTTACAAAAAAGAAGTCGATACGAAATCGATCCATACTTTTGTAGCCCGTAAGGGTGATTCTTTACTTACATTTTTATATCTTTAATTAAACAACATTGTTCTAAAAGAGAGTTAGATTTTTTTACTTTTATCTAATAACAACATTGTAAACTATTATTTGAACACAAATTGGTCTGTAATACTTAATTGTTTATTTATTAGAATTTATTGCATGTTTTAAAAAGAAATCGGTAAAATATTTCTTTTTCTGCAACTTCAACTTGCTGTTTCTAATTAAATCGTAATAAAAATCCATCTACAAATCATACAATCTTATTGCAATTTTAACTAGCATTATAAATTAATAATTTGTTTTTATTAAATCCTTCTACTTTTTGAGTAAAACTTAATTTAAAGCCGAGCGAGCGAAGCGGAGCGGAGCGGAGCTGTGCTGAGCAACCATAAGCATATTTAAGCGTGCGTAACCATTGAGTGGATAATAATATTCATCAGTACTTAGTGCAGAAGGGAAAAAAAAAATCCAAATAACGTAAAACCATAGAAGCTAAGAGTTCGCATACACAATTGTTTGGTAGTGCGGTTGGGAATGAAAAAGTAATGCTCTTTATAATTCCATTGTGCACTACTACACAGTAGTGCAAAAGGGAAGAAATAATTCCTAACGACACTACCGGTTTGACAGCTGGTAGTACAGTAGTGCAGATAGATTTGTTTGCGTATTATTGGAGATATGCTCGCCCATGACTATAGTATTGACCTATTTGCTGACCGCTTTGGAATATTATGTTCAAAAGCCCTACTGTATATAAGCATGCTAATGAATAACAAATTAATCTAATATTATTATGACATCACTTTATGAATAGCTGCTGTAAAATTAGTGCTGACATCTTGTATTGCCTTTTGTAATTTATGATTTGACTTTATTTCAATTTTATATTCTGTTTTTTTGACATCTTATTTTTTATCTCTTATTATTGACTTTGTATTTAATTGTAATTGCTTGACATTCATACAGTTTATTAATTTATTGACATCATAATATTGTAAATCTTAAGCTTCTGACATATATTTGTATTTTTGACATACTGGCGCTTTGGGACTACTGTAAGTCAGTATGTACACAATTGAATTGAATAAATTGAATTGAATAGGACGAACAATTCCAATCTGCACTACCGGTAGTGCAGATTGGTAGTGCAGAATGGAAGGAATGGTTCGTAGAAAAAATGTAAAAAACACCCTAAATGCGGAGCAAACAATTACAATAAGTGCTCATAATATGTTCCCCATATTGAAATTAACCATAGACACAAAACATACTTTTTTTGGCCAGTCGTGTAATGACATGCAATTGCATGACAATTTTTTTTAGTATACAGACGGGACGGGATAAACAATTTCTCTAATTTCATTTTTTCAGAAGCGAATTTCAGGTATTTAAAATGACGTTGAATATTGTTTATTATTCAATTGAGAAATGTCATAAATAAGTGATAGAACTGTTTCTTTTATATTTAATTCAGTAGTAACTCATAATTAAAATCCAATCATAGAGAAACTAGGCCATTTGAAACAGTACTAAGAAGCCCTACACTGGGATTCTATTAAATAATAAATGTATTAGCGATATAAATCTTTACTGCGGCACCATGGCCGATATATTCTATCTACTACAACCCGCGCCCGCGGAATCGTCTGGACTCTAAACAAACTACTCGCGTAATGATGACAATGCATTCGATATTTTTGAATACTGATTTAAACATAAATCAACCATAGACAATGCAAGGAGGTATCATATCCTAACAATATGATACCACATGCCGCTGCCGCAACAAAAAAACCTTTCTTACTAAAGAAATGTTTTTTCCTACATGGATTACCCTAAAGCGAAGGCCCTGCCTACCTTGGAACGATATCACATCAATAAGACTGGTCCTCACTAACGGACAGCCAGGACAATGGTCGATATAATTATTACTTTCTTGAAATCAAAACAAACCAACCATTGCATTGGCTTGACATACCAAAACCAAGGGAAAAGGTCTGCCCAGCCTTAAACCTAACCCTAATACATCATATGTAGTTACAGTCAAAGCTAACCCTAGCTCATTTAAGCATTAACTAAGTCGAAATTCCAAGATCAAACATGTCGGACAAGCACCAATAATATATTGACTACGAAATTACCCAAAAATAACCCTCATCTCAAAAGGTGCCCGACAACAAGCTTGGAACTTCATAAACCTGTGGTAACCTCAAGCAGACTGTCTACTAGGGGCTACCACAGTTTATGTAGCGTGGTGTCGACAACATTGCCAGTCAGGGTTAGAGAGATCCTGCAACAAACAGGATATGACCCTGGTCCTTATTGGACCATCAGGGTTTCCTCCCCCCTCACCAACAAATATTGACGTCACCTCGTTCCTTAAGTGACATCGAAACAACTTACAAACTAACTAAAACGGTAATAAAAAGAAACACAGAAGTGTTACTTTTGTGGTCCAGATCATTAACGAAACGTGATGTCAATATCAACATAAGTTAAGGTCAGGGGATTCTCACTCCTAATTAGATAATAGGTCATCCTCCTGCCCTATCCCATGAAGGTAAAGAGACACGACACGATGTCTACTAATTAGTAAAAATGCAAAAAAATAATTGTTTTATTAAATTAAACATTAAAAAAAAATTAAATAAGTACATCATAAATGGACCACAGGACACTTCGTGGGCTTCAGGTGCAGTATTTCCGTACATGAAAAAGAAACACATATTAATACAAATCACACAATTATACATTTCAACTATCTAACAATCACTATTATAAAACATCCTAAAATCCTATCCTATTTCTATCCCTATTATAAAATGAATCTATAAAAGAAAATTTGTTTTTACATTTAATTTTATATGTAACAAATTTAATTCGTTTCTTATTTCGTAAAGAACTAATATTACATAACGAACTTATATTGGATTTCGAAATCCTATTCATATTCGACTTTTCAAACTTTTTCGCGCCTTTCTTCATTTTACTGTCATTCCTATTTTTATTCATAAAAAAACTTTTTAATCTAGGAATGACATGCGAACTTTTTTCTGACATATTACTTTTTCGAAAATTACTTTGACATCCGTCATTCGAGACATCTATCACTTGTGACTGTTGTGACTCATTGTCATCAATGTCAATCGATGTCAACATAAAATTCATGTCGACATTAAATTCAAAATTAAATTTTTTGTAAATTATACAAAATTTTTCAAAATTCAAAATTATGCTATTCCTGCTAAGAAAATCACAACCCAACACCATGTTTGGTACAATGTCCCTTACAACAACGAATCGCTGTGTAAACAACACGTTATCTATCAAGAAACATACATTAGTTTTCCCTACTATTGAAAGTTTTCCACCACTCACATTTCGTAGTTCAGCGTTCACCATGTCCACACTGATACCTAGACTGTCTACTACCGTCTGTGATATTACCGACACACTCGCACCGGTGTCCACCAAGGCGTCTATTTTCTGACCACGACACTCAATAGGTAAAAACGGCGTACGCTTACTTGTGTTGTGATTGTCCTGCACCAACGTCAGCTGCATACAATCCTCTTCTCTACTTACAACAATATTATTATTAGATTGTGGGGAGGTCTCAGTCGTCCTCCAAGATGATGTCGTGATGGGCATCATCGGGGCTTGAGCTCTAAATTCATTCAATTCACTTGCATCATACAAATCATGGGGTTTCTCGTTTGGCGTGCGAGAGGCACATTGATTGGGAGTTGGCACATTCTCTAACTCCGGCACAAAATAAACACATTGATTAGATTCATCACCACTGCTAGAATCACACATATTAGGGGCACATTCCTCGAAGCACTCAAGTGGGTCCGATACAAAACCAAACTCCCTGATAAACTCCTTCTTCATTTCGTCGTAGTCTTTCACCATATCGACGATCTTATCGTAGAAATAGCGGGCTGCGCCCGTGCAGAAAGCTCCGACGACGATTTTCTTGGCCTCGCCTTCGTAGCCTTGCAGAGCCGTCATTATTTCGTAGCTCCGAAAAAAAACTTCGACATCTCCGTGGATGCCGTCGAACAATAAGACCTCCATCTTCACCAAAGGGTCTGAAACATGGAAACTACAGTATAGATCTGCGAAGATTTGCGCCTAACACCATAAGAAGCCCTACACTGGGATTCTATTAAATAATAAATGTATTAGCGATATAAATCTTTACTGCGGCACCATGGCCGATATATTCTATCTACTACAACCCGCGCCCGCGGAATCGTCTGGACTCTAAACAAACTACTCGCGTAATGATGACAATGCATTCGATATTTTTAAATACTGATTTAAACATAAATCAACCATAGACAATGCAAGGAGGTATCATATCCTAACAATATGATACCACAGTACCTACCAAAAGCTTATCTCAAATTAATAATATTTCGAACTCCATTCCCTCAGGATTAAGAGAATTAGCAACATCGGCCTTTATTCATTGATTAATAGTGGCGGTCACAGGTGATCACCTTTAGAACCCAACCGTCCAATTATAATGGAGTATAATTTGTCTGGTTTTGTATCGAACGTCTGTTTAATTCCGGAAATTGTGGAACTGTGTTTGAACGAACACAGTGCAAGTGTTTTAGGGTTAATAATAAAATTCACACTTTCTTTAATAATAGGTCTTTACATATGAAATTGCCGTTTTTTTCTTTTGTACATATAACTTAACAACTTTTATAATATTAGAAATATATAATTTCTTTAATATTGCGTTACATTAAGACCGTATCGAGCAACTTTTGATAATTTAATAACCACCATATTTGATTATTTACATAGAAAAAACTTATTCCGAAAGTTACGACTATTTTTGTTTCCAGAATTTCGTACTTTATTAGTAGTAACTTAGTGAAAAAAAAAAATTTTCTCTTAACGAATGTGTCATTTAGTAGTTAAAATGTCCATAAATACGTGTGTAAAATTTTGTAAATTTACTTAATATTAGTCGTTAAATAATAACAAAAACGTTAGTATGGAAAAAAAATAATTACAGAAATCTCCATACAAAACGGCAATTTCATAGGTAAAGACCTATTATTATGTATCCGAAAGAAGCTAAGACTGAAAAATGGAAAATGAAGTGTTGTATGTAACTATCAGAAAAAATCGACGTCGATTTTTTCTAAATACTTCATTTTCCATTTTTCAAGCATAAAAATTGCATTGTGAATGCAAAAAAGTAAAAATTTAAATAACAAGCTAAGACTGTCTATTTATATGTCTGTCTCTAACTTAACTAATTTTGGAGAAGAGATAGATAAGCATCAAACCTTTTTGAATGACATGTCCTTAAACCTTATGATTTTTTTAGGTTTTACGATAGTGTAAAGTTTGTTCTTATTACTATTATTTGTATTTGTTACTTTCGCCCTGTCGGATTAAATTTCAAATATATGAAAGGGACGACATGATATTTGAGACGATCTCAAAGTTAAGTAACTTTTGAGTATTCCGGTGACAATACGACGACCGATTTGGCGCAGGGGTAGGCTACCCACCTTCTGCGCCAGTGGTCTCGGGTTCGATTCCCGAACAAGACAAATATTTGTGTGCATGAACATGTCTATGTATGTATGTATGTACAAACAAAAAGTATTTAAGTATATATTTATCCGTTATCAATTTTTCATGATACAGTTTCTTAATGAAGTTAACATGGGCTTAGATAATTGGTGTGAATGTAAGAAATTATTTATTTATTTATTTATTAATAATTTCATCTAATTATATAAATAAAATTTAAGTATTATGTATGTACCTAATAGTGGCGTTACATTTGATCACCTCTAGAACCCAACCGTCCATTAATATTGGAGTATTATTTTGTCTGGCTTTTTATCAAAATTGTGGAACTGTGATTGAATGAACACAGTGCAGGTAGCTTAGGGTTAATAATTAGTTATGAAATAGACAAATAAAGATGTAATGTGTGTAGCAGATAATGAAAGACACAAAAAAAGAAATCTTTCTAAACATCTGAATTATTTATTTTCTGGCATATTTTTTTCCTGTAGAAAAAGAAAATCTAAAGAATAGTAATTTTTCACAGAAATGGAGCTACGCAGAGTTGAGCTGTTTCCACAAAAGAGGTGGTTGTAAAAAAACAAAAAGCAGCTTTACATCCGCAAAAAAACACAACATGCAATTTTTTTTTTCTATTTGTTTTGCATGCATTGCACAAAAAATTGCACATGCACACCACGAAACTATCAGTGCACAATACCTGCAGCTGCAGATGGCAAGACAGCTCCAAACCTTGCTCCTTCACCGATTAGACTATTCGACACTGTATTTAACCCTAGGCATCCTCAGGATCCGAAAAGAAATGATGAGATCCGCAGGAGAACTAAAACGACCGACATCGCTCGAAGGATTACTCAGTTGAAGTGGCAGTGGGCGGGACACATAGCGCGGAGAACCGATGGCCGTTGCGGCGGAAAGGTTGTCGAATGGCGACCGCGAACCGGACGACGTTCCGTGGGCAGGCCGACGATATGGTCAAGGTCGCGAGAAGCCGCTGGATGCGGGCAGCGCAGGACCGATCGTTGTGGAGATCCTTGGGGGAGGCCTATGCCCAGCAGTGGGCGTCGTACGGCTGAAATGATGATGATGATGATCCTCAGGATCAGGAGTTGTTTGATCGTGCGAAATCCAGCACCAATGAGCCTGGCGGTGTCATATCACGTCTCAAACGTGTGGAAACAAAGTTCAGCTAAGCTTCTGTACTTATTGTATTCGGGTAAGGGTACTTATTGTATTCGGTTTGATTGATGGTAGCACTTGTTCTTAGTCCGCCTGGCTTATCTAAGACTAACGTCATACATAACAATGATGTTTTCAGCATTATTGTGTTCCGGCAGTTAGAGATAAGATAGCCAGTTCCACAGTGATTGAAGATTCCGGGAGTAGTGCGCTTCCACCTTCAGTCTTATCACCACTTAACATTTACTAAATAGTTACTAAGTGCTACCCCGTTGTGTATTGAAAAAAGAAAACTTGTCTTATTATACTGTTTAAAGTGTTTACTGTACATAGTGACTCTGTGAATTTGACGATTCATTACTTAAGTAATCCTTTAGAAGTAATGGCGAATAATTGATTAAGTTTCAAATCTATTCATTGTTATGAGTAGCACCTAACAATTGGTTAAGTGGAAAGTATTGTTCTAATAATTTATTTATTGTTGATGAGAATTTAATGGGGTTTTCGTACCTTTGTTTGATTTGAGTATTGCCTTCAATGATTTATTTTAAGTTTAAATACTTTAATTTGAATGGCGAAAGTAACTTTGATTTTAACTGTGAGATTAAATACTGGAAATAAATAAAGCGTTGCTGAAAGCTTTAAGTATTTTCAGGTTTTTTAATATCTACCTACTACGTACTTACATGCCGTCCGTTTTTTTTTCAGTCGATAACGTTTATTTTATTTTAATGGCGGTATCTTAATTACATAAAACTACAAGCATGATTGAATAATATATTTATTAGCCAGGAGGATGCTAACAATTTTAATTTTAATTCGTTTATTAATATAATTACAATGCCAAATTCGAACATCAAGTTATTTTATACAGTGATTTATACGAATCGTTGTATGTGAAGAGGTATGACGCTTTACCGAGGCTAAGGTAATAAAAGAGATGTGACTTGTTCGGTGTCAAGATGTATATTGAGATAATAATATTGAGTACAATTAAAGATACATTATCTTAGTAAGCGATCTTATTCTAGATTGCTGAGAATGCTACGCGTGTGTTCCAATTTTCTGTAAATGCGCGATAATGCAAACATCTTGTTTGTGTAATATGTTGCAATCATACTTCATCTCCCCTGAAAAAGTGGAAGGATCATCCCCTCCCTGCAAAAAGGAACAGACTCGTAACATTGACTTTAACGAACTTAACCAAAATTTAATTACTTAAGTAAAATAAGTAAACAAAATTTAAACATTATCAACATAGCAAAGTTAAAACTATTTCATTTATTAAATCGTACTAATACAAAAACGTTTTACAATATAAACAATATACCTAATTAAAATTGTATCTAATTAAAATGGTATCGAATTGAAATGGTATTGAATTAAAACGGAAGCTTCACATTTTACACTTAATCATAACAATAACAAAGTGTTAAGTAACATGGTATGTAATTAAGTACCTATACTTATAATTACGTATCAAATAAAATAGTTATTTATTGAATGGTTTGGTATTATTCTTATGCACAATTATAGCTTTATTTTCTTTTAAAATTTCTACATTAGACGTCATATCTCTTAAAACTTTATAAGGGCCATTGTAAATACTATCTAATTTATTTCCTACTTGGTTCTTTAATAATAACAAATCGCCTAACTGATAGGTAACATTATTGCTAGTTTTATCATACAATAATTTTCTTTTCTCTTTAGATTGTATCAAGTTACGTCGTGCGTCGGATTGCGCTTGTTGTAAACGATACTTAAGTTCTCGGGGATAACTGTCATAGTTATATAAGGGGTCGATTTCTGATTGTAAATTATTTGGAAGGTTACAAATTTTTCCAAAAACTAATTCGAAAGGCGTATATTTAGTTTCACTATGCACTGTGGTATTAAAAGAAAAACACCAATATGGAATCCAGGTGCTCCAGTTATGTTTATAATTATTACACTGGATTCTCAGAAAAGCTCCTAGGGTTTTATGAGTATTTTCTAAAGCGCCTACAGTTTCGTGATGGTACGCCGTAGAATTTAATTTTTTTAATATGTAATAGAGAACATGTTTCGGACATCACTGATGACATGAATTCGGTTCCCTGGTCAGTCAATATTTCTCTAGGAATACCATAACGTAAAATGAAATTATTGGTAAAAGATTGAGCAACTGTGACCGAGTCTTTACTAGGTAATGGATACGCTTCAACGAATTTGGTTAAATCGCATTGTAATGTCAATACATATTTATTATTATAGTCATCAACATCGAGTGGACCCATTATATCCAAACTAATTCTTTCGAATGATGAGTGGGCTGTTGATGTTATGGTTAAGGGCTGCTTAATATGTTTATTACTATGCTTATGATATTGACATTGATGGCAATTTTTAACAAAAAGTTTTACATCATTACTCAAACCTGGCCAAAAATAATATTGCTTAATGTTGTTCATCATTCTATTAACTCCTGCGTGTCCGCTGGTAGGTAATAGATGGAAATCATTTAGTATTACTCTTTTTTGTTCACTATCATATATTCTTAATATATTTTTTGTTATGAGAAAGCGCGGGGTAACAGAGTTAATTCTTTTTGTTGCTTGTACAAGACTTTTGATTTTACTCTCGTTACATTTTTCTTTAATAATAAGTACCTCATGTATGCCTATTTTTTGACATAATGACTCTAAGTCCCTCGCTAACACCTCTGGGGTAGATGACGATCGGGTACTCAGATATATCGCTGATTGCGAAGGTACGTAAACGTAACAACTTGCATTAGAAATAATGCTATCTTTAGACTTTGAATAATTGTCAAACTTTAATTGATTAAAACTTAATTCAGTTACGTCATCGGGTTTCTTGAGAAGTTCTACCGCAATAGGTTGATCAGGCCTAGTGCTGGTGGAGCTCTCTGAAGAAGAATCAGTGGGGGTTTTTAATTTTTTACTTTGTGCTCTAGTTAAAACTGATACTGTGTTTTGATGTAATGATTTTAAAGTAGAAGATGTAATAGGTATGCGACTCAATGCGTCTGCAGCTGCATTGTTTCGTCCTGGAACATACTCTATTTCAAAATCATACTCCTCTAGGAATAATCGGAATTTAGTAAGTCTGCTTGTTGGGTCTTTCAAGTTAAATAAATAAATTAACGGTTTGTGGTCTGTTATAATTTTAAATTTACGTCCATATAAATAAGGGCGAAAATGTCTCACAGACCAAACAATTGCTAAAAGTTCTAATTCTATGATGGGATATCTCGTCTCGGCGGGTTTCAGGTTTCTACTCGCATACGCGACTACTTGACCGTTCATGTTAGATAAAACAGATCCTAAACCTGTCTTACAAGCATCTGTTTGTAGCCGAAAGATGTTACTTTCTGAAAAATCTGGATAAGATAAAATAGGGGGTTGAATTAATGCTGATTTTAATTTTTCAAATGCCGTTTGACACTCTGATGACCATAGAAACTGTACATTCTTTTTTCTTAATTGATTTAAAGGATAAACAATGTTTGCAAAGTTCGGTATGAATCGTCTGTAGTAATTTGCAAACGCGACAAAACGATTGACATCGTCGCAGTTCATCGGCACTGGATAGTTTTGCATGGTTGCAATTTTACTTTCATCTGGTAAAATTCCATCAGAAGTTATTTTGTGTCCTAGATATATTATTTCGTTTCGCAAAAATTCACACTTCATAGGATTTAATTTTAAGTTAACTTTTCTAAATCTCTCTAGTATACTAATTAAGTTTTTATTGTGGTTTTCTATAGATTTCCCGAAAATTACGCAATCATCTAAATAAATAAAAGCCTTTTTATAATTTAAGCCTGACATTGCAATAGTCATAAGACGTGAAAATACACTCGCAGATGTCCGGAGACCCATGGGACAGCGTTTCATCTGAAAAATTTTATCACCAGCAGTGAAAGCTGTGTACTTTCGTGAATCTTCGCTTAAAGATAACTGATAATAGCTTTGCGAAAGGTCTAATTTTGAAAAATAAATGTTATTTGCAAGCGAATCTAAGATATCAGTTATATTAGGCAAAGGGAATTTGTCGTCCTCAATACGATTATTTAACTGCCTGTAATCTATAACTAATCGCCATTGTTTCTCGTTTGACCTATCTGTTTTTTTCGGTACAAGCAAGACGGGACTAGACCACTCTGACGTAGCCTCTTCTATAATATCATTTTCGAGCATAATATCTATCTGTTTCTGAACTTCCTTCCTTAGTGCGAACGGTAATCTATGTGGCTTGACATAAACTGGCGAGACATTAGGTTTTAAAGTTATATTATGGGTCATTAGGTTTGTACAAGAGAGTTTGTCGCCTGGCAGATGAAAAACATCTGCGTACTTAGCGCAAATACTTTCAATACTTCGTTTTTCTTCTAAATTCAGTTCAGGTAAATTTAATAATCCTAATAATGTTTTTACACGATCGACAGAAACCTCCTCTTTTTCAAAATTACAGACTTCAAAATCATTCAATGAAAAAGTCTCTAAATCGGTAAGATCTAGATCAACTTCTTTCTCAGTGGTGTTTAATATCCTTACTGGCATGCGACCATTACAAGGTTTCGCTATTATACTTCCTATAAAAACTCCTTTCTGTATCTCTTTAGATAAACAAACACAATCGTCGCCTAACGATGTAGGTATATATTTTATTACCTCACATCGTGGCGGTATCAAATGTCTATAGTGACTCAATATAGGTATAGACACATAATTACTATCTTTAGTTAAAATCAAAGTATTTTCTTTATAGTTAATTATAGCTTGATAGCGTTTCAAAAAATTATCACCTAAAATACCATTTGCAGAACAAGACATATTTTTAAACACATACATTTTTTCTCTAAAAACTAACCCATTATAAGACAAATCTAAGTAAATATATCCTTCAGATACTAGTTTACCGCTAACACCTTTTATAACTAACTTCTCAAATGTAATTAAATTCAATAACTTCGGATAATCGCATAACCATTCGTATTTTAAAACACAAAGGCTTGCTCCGCTATCGACTAAAAGATCGATATTGCTATTACTTACGTTAAAAGTTACGGTACTACTATTATTGTAGTTTAAAACATAATTTTCAGTAGGAACGAAAAAAATCTAAATTATTATCGTTCTGGGGCTCAGAACGCGCTTGTGACTCACTATTGGTCGATTGCTCGTGGCTAGCGTACTGCACACGTTGAAAAGGCACAGCTGAGCGCGGCGGGCGCGGGCTCGGCCGACCGCGGTCACGTGAACGTGATTGTGTTCCTTGCGCGGCGCGGGAGTCTCGCGACATGTACTTACCTTGTTGTGGTCTCGTGTTTCCGGCAGCGTACCTATTGTTTGCGCTAAATCTATTATAGTAACTATATTTATTAGAATAATTACTTGGCTGACGCGGATAATTAGTAGGTGTGCGTGAGAAATTACGAGTATGAAACTTTTTAATGTTCATAACTTCCTCGTGTCTGGTAGACATTGACTGCTCGTCTAGGGCAGTTCTTATAGCCTCTGGTAAAGAATCAAAGTGACGTGATGCTATGATAGTACTAAGCTTTTGATTCACTAATCCATCTGAAAAGCGCTTGATTGCAACCTTTTCATTAATGGGACGCAATACTTCAAACTTAGTAGCGTCGTCATCCGCTTGTGCTATGGTTAAATTCACAAAAAGTTGTTCTAGTTCCGAGCCGAATGACTCGATCGACCTATGACCTTGACGACAGTTTTGTAATTTGTGTTGGATAGCAACAGCAGATTTTTTCTGAATCAAATGCGTATTCATATCTCTAATTAAATCTTTAATAGTTGGATAACTACTTTTTAAACGTAATTTTGCGCTAGGAGAGAGCCTAGTTTTAATCACAAAATCAATAAGTAACCCATGAGTAGCATCGCTGATCATTGAACTATATAATTGTATACCATCAATTAGAGATTTAGTGACGTGTTCTTGACCTGTCATCGTTGGTAAAAGTGCAATGGCTGTCTTCAAGTCAAATTTATCTTTTTCTGCCATTTTTGAAATACTACTAACACTTAAAGTCTCTAAAGAAATAATTTTGTCATAAATGATCTGAATGTCATTTGCTATTTTATTAATTAAAGTTATATCTTTAGTTGATACCTCCGATTTTTCAACTAAATTATGTACTTGAGCTAAAATATACTCTAATTTCGCGTATTCAAGTTTCGCTTCATTAAATTTCGTAAAACCTAACTCTTTTTGACGTCTATCTGGTCCTAGTTTTACTAAATTATCTTTAATATACAATAGTTTCTTATGCAATTCATTTAAATCGGAAATAATAAATGACATTATCTAATAAGAAAAAAAAATGTAATCCTACATATTATTTAAAACGTTTAGGTATAAAATAACTTACGACTTACGGTGGCATTATAGCGCGCGAATAAAATAATTACGTCTCTGCACGATGAGTAGGTATGTGGTGACCGGCGTGGCGTGTGGGGGCTGGGGCTGCGGGCTGGGGGTTTTCTCATGCTCCTTGAGTGTGTAGGATCTTCAGACTTCTAAGATGGGTTCCTGGACCGCTTGAAACAGCTAACTGAAGATCGGGCTGGGATTTCCCTTGCCCCTCGTACAATGGGCCGGGTTTCTACCCTGGACACCTCCTGGTCTACGTTGATGGTTGAGTCGACGTCGTTGCCAGTTCCACGGAAGATATTGTGTTTCTTAGAACTGCGCTGTTGAATTCTCTACGGAGTCGGTTGACAATTCGGTCCCAAATTTTCCGGATGCAGGCGTAAATGATGAGTATAACGATGAGAAGCAGTATGACGGATAGTAAAATTTCTGTTGTAGTGAGCTGGCTTGAAGTTTTCTGCGTTGCTTGGGCGTCGCCGCTGGCGGTTTGTGCGATGATAACTTCTTCTTTACTTTGTGGTGCTCCCATATTATTGTTTTGTCTTCCCAAGTAATGCGATGAACAGAAGTGTAGAGCCAAATAGCACCGCAACGAAGACTGCTGCTAGTATGGTGTTGAAAATTTTGCTTTGCTGCTCCATGTAGTAATGATTTTCCCGCAAAAATTTATAAGTTCGGTTGGCAAAGGGTCGCCATGAAGAGGTATGACGCTTTACCGAGGCTAAGGTAATAAAAGAGATGTGACTTGTTCGGTGTCAAGATGTATATTGAGATAATAATATTGAGTACAATTAAAGATACATTATCTTAGTAAGCGATCTTATTCTAGATTGCTGAGAATGCTACGCGTGTGTTCCAATTTTCTGTAAATGCGCGATAATGCAAACATCTTGTTTGTGTAATATGTTGCAATCATACTTCATATGTTTGTCATCAAGTATTTTTACAAGCTTTTATTATTATTATTTAACTTGCAGTGTATGTATGCATGTCCGTTCGTCAAATCTTGCGAGCTAAATTTGACCCACTTACCAATGTCCGATTGAGCTGAAATTTGGAATTCACCTTTAGTTCCGATGACAATGCAATTAAATATATAATCAGTATAGTTATCAATTCAGAATTCTTGCAAATTTTCAAGTACTATATTCTTGTTTTGTTGTGATGGTTACTTGACACTTTGTCAATGTAGGTAGGTACCATAAAGTTATAATCAGCGAGCATTCAGCGAGCGCAATCTTCATAGAGTGCGTGTCAGATAACTCCGCGACTGGGGCGTTTATGGCGCTAGTTACAGTTCATTATTTTGTTCTAAGCTTATGGAAAATATTAGTATTCGATTTTGACCCCGCGCAGACTTATCTGGCGCACTCTCTAAATTCAACTAGTAATAGAACACTCGTCCCAACCCGACAGCCGATTTGAATTGGTTATTTGAGAAAGAACATGAGTCCATGTCACATAATTGCTATGGAGACAAAAAAACAGTCTGTTTGAAAAGTATGCTATAATATACTATTTACATAAATTTGAGATTATCAATAGAATATTTTATAACGAGGGACTAAACGAAGCCATTATATACCAGAGGTGGTTTGGCTCCCGAGCGTGCGAGGGAGTCAATGAAACCGAGGTTATATTAAGTTGGCGTTTAGTCTCGAGGTGCAAACTGTACTTTTCACTTCGAGTGCGAGAAAACTAGTCAATTTAGTACAAAAACATTTAACAAATTCTGACATTTTCGCGGTCAGTAGTAGTAGTAGTAAAAATATTCGCCCTTTTGTAGGACAGGCCAAGACATTTAGCCATACTGCCAATTATTGAGTATTATTTAATTATTATAGTTTCTTATATTTTCATAAGAATGTAGGTGTGTTACATTCCAGTGCTCCTTGGAGTTTTTGGCATCAAGTGTGTCAAGCCAACCTTCTCGATAATTCTTGCTGAGGTTAGTCATTACACCACTATAATAAAACACTCGGCATCACTTTACCGAGATAGCGCCTATTTTAATCATTCTACATATCGTTCAGTTGCGTAGACACTTGGGCACAAAAACCACACCTATCTTGAGTCACAAAATCCACTATGAAACAAATTGCGATTAATTAAAATATCCACTCAACCTAACCCGCCAAAATGGCGCCAAAAACTCGCAGTAAGTTTTTTCCGCTAAACCAGTCATAAATTGACAATTTAAAACACATGGCGCCACCTTCCTTGCGGAAAAACCATGAAACAAAAAACATTTTAACATTTTCGCAATGAAGATGGTCCACACTTCACAATTAATAGTATATTCACTGGCTGTTTGAGTTTATCTATTGTCACATGAAGGAAATTAAAAAAAGTAATTACATTTTACTCCCTAGGGACTAAAGTGGTTATTTAGTCCCGCTTCGTAGGGCTATATTTGCGTACTTTTAGAGCATGAGAAGTGAAAATTATTATTATTTATATTAAAACATTAATTTAAAGTCCCTGGACTTAGGCTTTTTCTCAATTACTTAAAAAAATGACATTTAAATAAAAATGAAGTTTCCCTGTCAGTTACAGGCTACTCAAAATGGTTTTGAAGAATTTTTCGTCATTCTTTTATGACAGGTACCGTTCAATTTTTTTCAAATCCAAGACCTTTTTTGTTAATAGGTCTTTTTCTTTACGAGCCCGTTGCATTGCATTGGCAAATCCAGGTGATTTTTGTGGGTATTTGATAAGAAAAAGTGATGTGATACAAGGCCTTGTTCAGTGATGTGATACAAAGCCTTGGCCAAGACCAGATTTGGTGTAGCTTTTTGATTTTTTGATTTGATTTAATTTTGATTTGGTACGAACGTGTGTAGCACGGATTATATTTGCTTTACAGCAAAGTTCGGTTAGGTCTGGTCTGGACGTGTGTAGCGGCTATAAGAGCGAACGAACTATAAAAAAAGGAAAAAACGCGAAGTTGCTATATTCAGACCCTATGTGTCACTTTGCACATAAATAGTTCACTAAAGTCAACGACAGATGGCTCCAAGTTAATACAACCATAGTCTACCTACAGAAAAGAAAAAACCTTTTTTTCTTTATGTACTATGTTTATCAACTTTGATAGAAACTTAAATGTGTCTTGTTCTTTAGTATTTATTTTTGAAATACGTACTAAAATTTACAACTGAAAATCAGCGTTTGCTTGCGTTGCAAGACAAGTAATATGACGCTGAGCTGCGACCATTGAGTACTGCTGCGGCACGGCACACACACATTTTTATTTTGAACTTTTTGTCTTATTGGGTCTAATTTGTGTTTTCTATTCTTGTTCGTAATACAGTGCTTCCTTCTCTTATACCTATGTGAATATGCCTTGTATTTAATGAATATGTGTGTCTGTAGTAAGAATCTACAATCTCTATTTGGTGGTAAAATATATTTGTGTGTTTGCAGACTTGATGCAGTTGAAGAGCTAGACTGTAATAAATTAACTGGCAAACGACCATGCAATAATTATGCATTAAATGAAATGAAGCAACTTAGAAACACGTCCAATAATAACTAAAAATACAAAAATAAATTATATTAAAAAAACCTTTTATTTAAAATCAAGCTTTTATTCAAATGTCCTAAAAAGAATAAAATAAACTTTGTATCAAGTCAAATCCAACAAATTTATTACATTAAACAATTTATTTGTTTTAAAAGCTTGTCGCGAGATTTTATTGTTACTGGGCTTGCACTAAACACAAATAAATAACTTACATTCACACCAATTATCTAAGCCTTTATTATCTATTATCTATTACAAATGCTTTAACTTATATTTGACATATGAAATTAAATAAAGCGACAAGCTTTTAAAACATATAAATTGTTTAATGTAATAAATTTGTTGGATTTGACTTGATACAAAGTTTATTTTATTCTTTTTAGGACATTTGAATAAAAGCTTGATTTTAAATAAAAGGTTTTTTTAATATAATTTATTTATATTTATTTTTCTGTTTTTATTTGACAAACAATTTTAGGCCGTGGTACTTACATTACCTATATTTGGACACAAAGTCGATGATATTTTTGAAGTGAAAACTTCTTAAACGGCGTTGTGCTCTTTTTGTGATGGGTTGTTAAACTCGGGTCTGACGGTCAATAGGGTATTTACTGTTGTTGAAATGTAGATATTTAATGATGACGTTAAAAAATATTGCAATTAAGAATACCAAATGTGAAAAAATAATTTGAATCTGTTTTATAATAAAAGAATTATAGTCTGTTTGATTTTGACTATAGCTGTCTCTTTCTAAAACGAAATCTTCTATGGCGTGACTATGACGCTACTAACTCACTGACGTCACTAAGATAGCGTCCTGTCCTTGTCTAATTATAAAGTTTGAAGTCCTATATCTTTGAAAATATTCAAGATAATTCAAAATGAAAACTTGTTTTGTGTAGCTAATATTTCGAAAAACATTTTAAAGAAATAAAAAAAAAATTGTAAAATACCGTATTGTCCTGGGGGTCAAGTCTGCTAACGTTAAGTCAAAATCGTGTCTCAATCGTGTTTCAATAGTAGTTCAGTTGTAGTGTTTTTTTACACACTAGTTACAAGAAATGTGTACTTTTTTCACCATACTACTGATGGTCGCTCCACACACTACATTTACATCACATCATATTGTCATAATTCTTGTAACTAGTGTGTAAAAAAGCACTACAATTGAACTTCAATTGAAACACGATTGAGACACGATTATGACTTAACGTTAGCAGGCTTGGCCCCCAGATCGAAAAACTGTTAGGTACAATGTCATTAGAATACGAAGGCAAAGGACGATGGGACAAAACGTCCCCAGAAACCAACAGATTTGAAATGTATCTCAGGTGAAAGATTTTATTTTATTTATATTTTTTATTTATATATTGATAGATATTAATATAGTGACAACTTTTTACTATGGCATGGCGACATCCCTCAAATGTGTGGGAATTCCGGGATAATTTATTTTAATATTGTTATTTACTACAAAAATAACACCTACGTTAATAAAAAAATCTTTAAATTTTACCATTTCTAAGCGATTTAAAAATAAAAGAAGCTTCTCAGTTTGATCTGTATGTATGTATGTACCTATATATATATATATATATATATGTACGTATGTATGTTTGTCCGCGATTATCTGGCGTTTGGCTGAACCGATTTTGATGCAGTTTTCAGGAAAGTATTTTGTTACATTTAGGAAAGGGTGTTGGTATTTTAACCGACTTCAAAAAAGGAGGTTCTCGGTTTGACTAAACCCCATGGATTTTGACATTGAAAATGGCTATTAATCTCTTTATAGATACGTATGAAATTGTTGACACACATAAACGGTCTGTTGGAGGGGGGACGGGTCCCATACAAATTTGCCCATCATCCTTTCGCAATCCGTTCTTTTTTATCAATTATAAGTATTCAAGTTTATTATGTCCATTCCGTATTGCACACTAACATGGTTTACTTTCAATACAAATATGTTATACCTATTTGTATTTCTCTTATACCTAATCCATGTCTACTTAGATCTAGTTTTATCAAATTAGTTCAGCGGTGTACGCATAGAATTGTAACTAACAGACAGTTACAGAGTACTCAAGATAGTATCTAGTTTTATATATGTGCTATGCATCCAGATGAATTTATCAGACTTAAGGAGATAAGCCATTTCCTTCAGTTCCTTTGTGGTACGAACCGTGAGAGGAGGCGAGGTTGGAACTATAAAGACAATTAAAAAATGTAGGTATTCAAGTATCATCATCATCATCATCAGCCATTTAATGTCCCCACTGCTGGGGCACTGGCCTTCCTTATGGATGAATAAGGAGAATGAGCCATGACCCACCACGCGGGCTCAGTGCGGATTGGTGGGTATTAACGACTGCAAGTGCAGCCGGGACCAACGGCTTAACGTGCCTTCCGAAGCACGGAGGAGCTCGAGATGAAAAGTTTTTGGTCACCCATCCCGTGACCGACCATTGCGAACGTTGCTTAACCTCAACGATCGCAGGCCGAGCGCGCTATCCACTGCGCCACGGGCTCCTCATGTATAGGACCACTGTTTTAAGTAATAGTCGAGTAAAACGGCAAGACAGCTAGATAAAACTGATATTCGAATTATATAAAATCATAGGAAAAATGTGATAGTAAAAAACCACGAGCCCTATAAGTAGCTTTCAACTTTCATCCCGCCTGAAAGCTACTTATAGGGCTCGTGGTTTTTTACTATCACATTTTTTCCTATACTTACAAAATTGCATTGTGAATGCATAAAAATAGTATAAAATCTCTATATAAAATCATTATAATATCAGTGCAATTGTCGCATCGTCGCGTAATTAAAGTAAAGCAAAACAAATAGAAAAAAAATGTTCACGATTTAAGGATGACTTAAGGTCACAGCACATACATTAACTCGGAAAGGGATCGTAAACGTATCAACTCGAGCGGTTCAGTATTCTTTGTATGAAACCCCCTACTGCAAAGCACACTAATCGGATTCGTAACGTAATCGCCTCGCCTCGGGACCAGCTCACGAACCGCTTTGCGGGTCGCTCAACTTGCTATCCCCGCGCTTACCGCTAGTCGTCCACGCGCTCACGTCTCTCCGTACCCGAGCTTACGGCTCATCGATGCGATGTGCGATGACGCACAGTGGTCTGAAAATGAAAATGAACATAAATTTTTTTTATTAATGTTTTTTTTTTAATTTTTTTATATATTTTTTTTAAATTTTCTTATCTTTTTTTTCTCAATTTTTTTTTTTATATGGAACCACTCTGCGGTGAGCCGTAAGCGCGGCGTCGCCTAGCCGTAAGCGCGGCTTCGCCTAGCCGTAGCCGAGCCGACGTACCGACGCTGATCCGGTTTGGTTACGTGCTTGCGATAGGTTGACGCCTGGTTGACGGCGAGGCGAAGGCGATACGGTGTCGATCCCTTTCCGAGTTGATGTAATGTGCTGTGTCCTTTATGATGATACAAAGTGCTGGGTCCGAGCCGAGTGTCAACTGACTAATCTATACTAACATTATAAAGAGGAAAGATTTGATTGTTTGTTTGTTTGAATTGACTCTGAAACTACTGGACCGATTTAGAAAATTCTTTGACCAATAGAAAGCTACATTCTTCCAAGGCTATATTTTATCAAGATATTTCCACGGCAATAGGTACCACCACGCGGGTAAAACCGCGAGGATTCGCTATTACTAATAAGTAGTCATATTTTTGAAAAAATTTAAATGTATTTAGAAAAAATCGTCCCGTCTCACATCCAGCTCCGATGGGACTCGAACCCACGACCTTTCGCTATCCGGGCGACTGCTCGTCTTATTTTATCCGCAAATACTTAAACCAATATCAGGATCAAATAAAATGTAGGTGATGCTGTTACAATTTTTGTTCGTTTGGTCAGAAGTAAGTACCTACTTAAGCTTAGGCCATTTCTTAGAACAACAACACTCTAGCAGTATTATCATAATCCAAGATGGGAATCACACACTCATTTTTCTTTTGACATTAATTCGGCTAGAAAAATGGCCACTCACCGTTATTTATCTACTAATAACATCGAAGTGCACATAGCGATTGGTCAAAATATGCAATACTTCCTACCGCGGCTTCTCTCGGGTGTACGACGCTATCCCGCGGGAATGTGATGTTTTTTCGGGATAAAAAGTAGCTTATATGCTATTCAGGACTATTTAAGGTGTTGTAAAAAAAGTTGACGGAATTTTAAGGGGTCAATTTACTCATGCATACAAACAACTTTTACTATGGTACCAAACCAACATTGGTACCAACATACATTTTGATCTAGTCGATTTCAAATTTTCAATGGAACAGCTGTTTTTTTTTTGCGATTTCAATGTTGGTACCATAGTTGTGTGTATGCAAAGTTAAGAACCGCACTACTGCAAACCGGTGCGGTGTCCGGTGCAGTGTGATAGAGGGCTTAACATTACGATACTTTCAGACGACTGCGTTATCATACGACATTTGCGAAGGCATGTCGCTGAGACGTAACTCCCGTATATTGTATGGACTCACATACTAATCTACCCTACCAGTATCTGACACATCACACAATACAAATTACGATACCCCTAGCTAGCATGAAAAACTATCGTTGTAGTAAGCGAATAGAATAGTAAACTATACCGTCCGTCAAAAACTGTTAAAGTGCTGCTGTCAAATATATATTGATTTTCAGTTCCTTAACCTTTATTTATTTATTTATTTATATTTAAACGACCGAAAGGGGCGTTGCTCTGCAGGTCTACTCTAATTCAACGAAAAACGAAATTTCTTTCGAAACTTCGCACATTTCCTACCACCGACTTCTTCGTTTCGAAACTTCGTTGAAACGAAAATGCTTTGACGTTTAAATTTTCTAAGCCTACTCTAATTCAATTTAATAACGAACGAAAATTGAAGTTTGGCAGTTTTTAGTTCGCAGTTTTGACGAACTCAAAAGCGTTACCTTTCTATTTTCGTTTGGGTCGATTTTTATTAAAATATTAACTGATATGGCTACGAGGCAGCTTTTAATCGCTGCTGCTTTGCGCGAAGAACGCTTGGAGAGGAGAAAGAACCGGCAGCACCTGCGAAATCAGTTATTTATAGCGAATATTCCCGATCTAGAGTTTATAGGAAATTACAGACTCAGTCGGGAATTATTCGAGGAGCTGTGGACTGAGATAGTGCCTTTATTACCTCCAGGGGCAAGGCGACAAGAGTTCAAGCCAACCCTTAAAGTAAGTTTGTACTATGTAAACACGCATTTCAATGAACTTCTCGATTTTACTTTTCATAAGCCTGGTTATCGCTTTTCAGATATAGATATTGACTTAAACAACAGCACTTAATGCACCGCATACAGGTACTAGCAAAGCACATAAGATTTCTTCAAAATCTCAAAAAAAGGAATCATATTAAGCGGAAATAAGTAGTAAATATAGGTACCTAGTGATAACCGATTAACGATTTTTTCATTTACTTCATTTTCAATACTAAAGTTCTATTTTATTTATTTTCAGGTGATTCTGGATATCTTCTAAGGGAGTGATGACACCCGTCGATAATGCTGTTGAGGACTCTCTAGAGGGAAGATACTGCCATCCAAAAACGTCTACGCTGCACCGTTGAACGCACATTTGGTGTATTGAAAGCTCGATGGTAGAGATGTCTTTTGTCTAGCTTGTCCATTACTGCCCAGAAACAGCAGCTAAAATTATAGTAGCCTGCTATGTGTATAGTACATATGTATAAGGGCTGGTATGGAGGTCCGGAGTTTTTTTTTCCCGAGGAGGGAGGTCCCTATTTGACAGAAGAGGATCACCAAACGGACAGAGCCAGGCAGATTCGCAGGGAAATTGAGACAGCCGCATCTTCGACTCGAGCTTTACAGGCAGGTCGAGGGAAAAGCGCTGTATTAATACAAACTTTAGAAAGGAACCAGGAAGATACATTCATACCAAACCAATTAATAAAATTGTAATATTGAAATTAAACCCACTTGTGTAACTTTTTTTTGTCATAGGAGATAATCATTTT